>JAWDGP010001776.1:0-107500 GCA_033675545.1 Elysia crispata
GTCATTCCTGAGGAAAGAATGAGGTCTGCTGTGAAGAGAGGGTCGAACAGCTGCCGAAGAAAGCACTGAGCTTTTATAGATAACTACCGCTGCCACCAAATGTAACTAGACCTAGCTGGGTGGATTTTCCCTTAACTCTACTTAGTTACTGCTACAATAGGACCCACTAGTCTAGTTATCTATGAGAAGCTCTAGTGCTTCTTTTCTACTCTAAGTAAATTGCAAGGGCCCAAATTGGTTATGGTAGCGTGCCTAGCAGCCGTGCAATACTAAAGAGTTCACACTCTTGGGTCGTTGAGTATCAGTGGAGTACGAAGGCCACTGTTCCCTAACTAATATGAGTGGGTGTCGAGACTTGACAAGAACAGAATAGCTACACTCCAGAAAAGGAAGAACACAAAAGAGAAGAAGTTAAAGTTACCACCTATAATATGTTTATTCCTCGAATAATCAATTATTAATGAATTAAGGCAATTCTCAAAGGATAAAATACAAAATACAAAGATGATCCCCAAGCAATTACGTGATAAAAGACTAACAAATGATCAAGAAGATACTCAAGATAAAGTGCAGATATTATACTAAGATCAGATACTAAAACAAAATGGCCAGAACACTAAGTAGAAGATACTAAGAACTAAACAAAATGCCCAATAAAAATGTCTAATACTAGATTCTAGTCAAAATGCCTAATAGTCAGAATGAAAATACCTAATAAAAATGCCCAATAGTCAGCCAACGCCCGAGTCACGGTGATAATCACGTAGAATTAAAACAAATGATAATCCAACACAAGTAGCTTTCACAATAGTTCAATAATATCCACAATAACTTCTCACTAAAATTCCAAACAATACTACTAGTACTATCCAACGTGGCCTCCAGATACTCCAAAAAGATACTGACAAGGAGTCTTTCCGAGCTCTACAATTTATAGTACAAGCCAAGTCGGCAAAGTCCCCCGTCAAAGACTTCCATGGTTTCCCAGTTCGTCCCTAGAACAAGGGTCAATGCCGACCGAGGAAAATCTACTCCGTCGAACGGAACAACCCGTTTCCCCAACTAAAACATCACCCGACCGAGATCATAGAATCTACGGAAGCCATCGTTACATTTACGTACGATTCCAGCATCCCCCGATCAAAGCATCACATAGCTCAATACGACCAGCAGTCTCCCTAAATTGCCCAAGCTCCCCGAATCAAAGTACTCGTACATGCTAGTCAATGTAATCATTACATGAAACAAAGTATCTTCCGAATTATAAAAGAAATAAGAATAACCCGCTAGAGGGGCGGAGACTAGTTTCCCGCCATTAAACTAAGTATACTAACAAGCTAGAAGCGCACGTGGCTCCACCCACAAGCTGATAATTAACACAATAAGATCTGTTCTAAAGGCCTACTGCTACTGCCACAAATAAATATAAGTTCTATACCAGCCTCCCTACATATATATTATATTATATTTCAAAAAATTACCCCCTTGAAAATCGAAAGTTTTTTATGTCATTCCTAAAATAAATTGTTTAATCGTAAAAACAGCAATATCGCTAATAGATTATTTGTAGATAGTGTGTGAATAAAGTTCTTGGAATCCTGCTCAGGACTACTTTCTCGATGGTATGGTATTCTTGAGTCTACCTCAACGCTAATTATAATGTGATTGGTATCAATGTTTCAGATTATGGTTTTGATATTAAAAAAAGGGGTCATGTATAGGTTTATCCTATAAAATCTCTTACGAAAATGCTTTCTATATATGATCACAAAACCACGATAGCTTGTCTAACATCTGGCTGGATATCGAGAGTTGAGTACATCCTACTCACTTTTTTTGTTATTGTAACTTTATGGTTATCTCATATTCGCGACATACAGAATCTGGATCTACCCTGCGTTAAGAGAGCTGGAGATAATTCAGGAAGAGCCATACCTACCATTTGAGAATAGTTCTGCAGATACAGAAAGCGTTATGATTTCGGTGCTCCGATTGTCTAGTGACAAATGCGATCATCTACATAACCGTTTTATTGTGGTAGCTTTTCTTCCAAGAAAACCAATGCTAACACTAAATTTATATATAGGAGAGAAAAGATATCGAGAGCTTTATTTTACTCACAGCTCGTACATCAACGTTTGTTCATTTTTTAAGAGACCTACAAAGGCTCATTGACCTTTTCAAATGTCTTTCGGTTAACATTAGATTCGCTTCATTATCAGATTGGAAGCTTCTAGACTTTTAACTCCTTATAAAATACAATTCTGATTATTCTCAGACATTATTTGATCCGCACGATATTGTTGAAAGTGGTGGAAAACAAAACCGTTAAAGTCAACGATAAGTGAATGTGTTTCTACTACTTTAACTTGTTGAATATCATTATTGCTAAACTTAATATATGAATACTACAACTGATAATGATGCTTATTCTTTGCTAACAGCAGTAACAGTTGTAGTAAAAATATTTTGTTACACCATTATTACTTACATAAGCTACAATTACTCTAAATTCCGAAGTAAATGATAGGCACAAAAATGTTGATTATAATGGTATAAATGAACGTGATGTTGATGTTAATGAGTTTGTTGCGATTGAAATTAGCCAATTAGTTTCTTTGCAATAGTTTCTCATGTCAAGCAGATTAATCCTGTCTACCAGCATAGCAACAGAATTGATTTTGCGTCTGTACCTGGCATAGACAATCAAAGTTCGACTATGTGGATTTGTTTGTATTGAGATGATATCTAATTACTACACATCTGCAGATCTCATGGCGAGATTGTGAACAGCGGGAGATGCAAACACACCAGTCTGAAAAATTGATAGCATGAGTCACTTCTCTATCTATATTGCGAATGGGCAGCAAAGGACTTCCCTCAGCAGGCTGCCATGTGGACAGCAAGCAGCGCTGTCAATAGCAATCTATCATACATGTAGCGAATGACCATTGTCTAAAAACAAGCAATCTATCATACATGTAGCGAATGACCATGCAATCTATCATACATGTAGCGAATGACCATGCAATCTATCATACATGTAGCGAATGACCATGCAATCTATCATACATGTAGCGAATGACCATTGTCTAAAAACTCAGTAGCTTAGGGGCAGCTAGAGGTGGTTTACTCGGCAATCTTAATCTATCATACATGTAGCGAATGACCATTGTCTAAAAACAAGCAATCTATCATACATGTAGCGAATGACCATGCAATCTATCATACATGTAGCGAATGACCATTGTCTAAAAACAAGCAATCTATCATACATGTAGCGAATGACCATTGTCTAAAAACAAGCAATCTATCATACATGTAGCGAATGACCATTGTCTAAAAACTCAGTAGCTTAGGGGCAGCTAGAGGTGGTTTACTCGGCAATCTATCATACATGTAGCGAATGACCATTGTCTAAAAACTCAGTAGCTTAGGGGCAGCTAGAGGTGGTTTACTCGGCAATCTATCATACATGTAGCGAATGACCATTGTCTAAAAACTCAGTAGCTTAGGGGCAGCTAGAGGTGGTTTACTCGGCAATCTATCATACATGTAGCGAATGACCATTGTCTAAAAACTCAGTAGCTTAGGGGCAGCTAGAGGTGGTTTACTCGGCAATCTACCAAATTGTCAGTATGTGCACCCTTAGTCGGTGATTAACAGGGTTCACACCGTATGAAACTATGTTAAACTAACTACCAAGACACAACTGATGCCTCACACAACAATGTACTCTGGAATAGCAAGTAACGTTTCACTCTCCAAGCCACAATATGGGTCTTCAATCAGCACTCTGCAAAGAACATGTTATGTTGATCTTCACTTATTATAGTTCTTGGCATGTAGCACTTCATTCGACAATCTGTAAAGTTGAAGCAGTCTGGGACTTACCTCAGAAACCTGCAAAGTAATATCCTTCGACATATCAGCCAGTACTCTGGAAACACTCTGAGATCTGCAACGTTGTCGCTACTTGGCATTCACTTCAAGATTGTGCAAAGTGGATGCCCACGTTCACTTTACTCAGCAATCTGCTAAGCAATTGCTCTCAAGCGTGTCAATAAGCAATCGGCAAGTTAACGCCATATGGTACTTCACTTAGCGATCTGCAAAGTTAACATCATGTGACACTTCCCTTAGAGATCTGCAAAGTTAACACCATGTGGCACTTCGCTCAGCGATCTGCAAAGTTAACACCATGTGGCACTTCGCTTAGCGATCTGCAAAGCTAACACCATGTGAGACTTCGCTTAGCGATCTGCAAAGTTAACGCCATGTGGCACTTCGCTTAGCGATCTGCAAAGTTAACGCCATATGGTACTTCACTTAGCGATCTGCAAAGCTAACACCATGTGACACTTCGCTTAGCGATCTGCAAAGTCAACACCATGTGGCACTTCGCTTAGCGATCTGCAAAGTCAACACAATGTGGCACTTCGCTCAGCGATCTGCAAAGTTAACACCATGTGACACTTCACTTAGCGATCTGCAAAGTTAACACCATATGGCACTTCACTTAGCGATCTGCAAAGTTAACACCATGTGACACTTCACTTAGCGATCTGCAAAGTTAACACCATATGCCACTTCACTTAGCGATCTGCAAAGTTAACACCATGTGAAACTTCGTGTAGCGATCTGCAAAGTTAACACCATGTGACACTTCGTGTAGCGATCTGCAAAGTTAACACCATGTGGCACTTCGCTTAGCGATCTGCAAAGTTAACACAATGTGGCACTTCGCTTAGCGATCTGCAAAGCTAACACCATGTGACACTTCACTTAGCGATCTGCAAAGTTAACACCATTTGGCAGTTCACTTAACGAACTGCAAAGTTAACGCCATGTGGCATTTCGCTTAGAGATCTGCAAAGTTAACGCCATATGGTACTTCACTTAGCGATCTGCAAAGTTAACACCATATGGTACTTCACTTAGAGATCTGCAAAGTTAACGCCATGTGGCACTTCGCTTAGCGATCTGCAAAGTTAACACCATGTGACACTTCAAGTAGCGATCTGCAAAGTTAACACCATATGGTACTTCACTTAGCGATCTGCAAAGTTAACACCATGTGACACTTCGAGTAGCGATCTGCAAAGTTAACACCATGTGACACTTCGTGTAGCGATCTGCAAAGTCAACATAATGTGACACTTCACGGAACGATGTGCAAAGTTGAAATCGTGTGACACATGTCCTTACTCAACAGCCTGAAAAAAAAAAACATTTTCCATTTTAATGTCTGCAGTCGAGTTTTTTTTAGAACAGTTATATCGGCCACATGTCCTTTTGGACACGGTGGTTAAATCTGCTGTTCCCAAATTTGGTAGCATGTAATGGCTCAAACTCTACTTTAAGTTGTGACATACCTTTTCTCTTTAATTTTCTAATTTCTTTACCTCTGAATATAAATATATATAATGAAAGAGGCAGGCAGCGACGCGCGAGTTCACTCTGTAACTCTACAGACTATCTGGTTTGATGTCTTTACTCCGCTGTTTGAGTGGAGAATTGTAAGTTCCTTGAAAATACGTTTGCTCTTTGTTATATCACCTCTACTGAATTATCTTCTTTGTATAATTCTTCATAACAATTTTTTAATTTCTTTATAGACCTCAGAACCACCGGTCACTATTTCTCCATCTCTCTTGACTAAAAGGTAGATGTTAATATTCTCGGCTCTACACTTTTCTGGGTTTACAAAGAGTTCGGTAGATTTTTCCCCCCTTCTTCAATCCATTTTACTCCAGTCTTTATTTGTTCTCCTTTAGTTTTCTCAATTTCCATAAACACTAGTTTCTCTTCTAGCTTTAAACGTTCACTAGTTTTTTTTCGATTGTTTCTAAGGTACTTAAAAGAGCATGGAACTCATATTTTTAAATTCACCGTTTTTGCTGTAATGATGGCTAATGCCTTTCCATTTCAGCTTTCATCATCTCCCATTTCACGTGTGGGAATTTAGATTTATGTCAGTGGGAACGTTTGTAACTGATTCAAGAAAATTTTTTATTTCCAAAATATAGTTTTTGTCTTTTAGAAGGTTGGTGTTTAGTTTATAATGGGACACCCCTCCCCTTTCTTTTTTTTTCCTTGCATTGATAAACTGCATGTAACCGTTCGATGTTCTGATAAACCAATGGTTTTTTTTTTTTTTTTGCTCGACGTGTTTACAACTTTTCTTTCTAAGTCTGGATCGAGTAAGATGTAGTCCAGGCGTCGAGCTGCAGTCTCCCTCCTCCACGTGAAATTTTCTCTGTTGGACGTTGTTTTCTCCAACTGTCTCCAACGTTCTGACATTTCATGCATGTGCTGCTTATGTTTGTTTCCGGCTATAACATCTTGGGGATTGTCATCAACAATGTAAAGATCTTCAAGATAAACTATTTCACTCTACTTGTTCATGTTTTTATAAACGGCACTAGGAAGTTCAGTTAGGCACTATATTGTCCCTCTATGATCGCATGGTGTATAAGCGTTAGCTCCCACCAGGCTTCTATCTTCTGCTTTAAACTCTGACATATTGAATCTCTCGTTACTTTCAATAGATCTAATGTTGCTTTTCTCTAAATTTTTGTCAATGATTATTATTATTATTATTATTATTATTATTATTATTATTATTATTATTATTATTATTATTATTATTATCAAACCTTTGCTACGTCTAGTACCTGCTGATAGATCAGTCACTCATGGTCATTCTTTTGGTAATTTAAACCATCATTTGTTAGGTAGGTCTCCTAGAGAGCGGCAAAAGATATTTGGTCTATTTTTATTAACCTAAACAATGTTTTCCTTTTCTTAACGTTCCTTAATTCCTGAACATTCAGGGTCAATATTTAAAATATTTTGCCATTTATAGAGTTGTTTTAATTTGTTTATGAGATTTTGTTCTTCTCAGTTCCTTTTTCTTTCGACAACCCGCTGTATGGGGGCACGCACGGTTTAATTTTTCTCCTCTCTAGCCTTCCGAGAAGAGGGCTCCTTCCCATAAGGTGGGGTGTCTGGGTGCGTCCAGCTTAAGGATTTTGCTCTTTTTGAAAGAAAAAACTCGGATACCAATTGCTTGCATCTTTCACTCCCTCTCCCCTTTCTTGGTATTTCTCTATGAAAGAGTTCAACCTTAAAGGGGCCAATGTCCATTATTTGTTCAAGTGGTGTTTTAGGCAGATCCATGAAGACAAACCGTCTTCCAGATAACTATCCGCTCAATTGGCCCTCTCAGTCTCTGATTTTCTCCATTTTTAGAGCAGAGCGGAGTTTAACTCTTTTCTTTATCAAAGCGGCTTCTATAGCCGCGTTGGCGATGGATATTGAAATGTTTGACACTGTCAGGCGAGTTCCGGAAATCGGATTTCCATCTGGTCCCTTGACCAAAAATAGATTTTGGCTCGCAACAACGACTGTCCTCCCTCTGATAGCATGGCCTTGACCTAACAAGTTGGGTGAATCAAGATATATGCGCAACAGAACTCCAATTGTTTGGGTTCCTTGTAGCCTCCCTCTGCCAACTATTTAAGCTATAGCTACGCAAATTTCGGAATTGTCCACCCTGGGATCTTCTGGGAGATCATGGCTCAAAATGAAAGCCGGTGGAACAGTAGTCATTTCTTTTTTTTTTTTTATTATAAGGTAGCCTGAACCAAATTGTGGCACATTGGCTGACACAAAAAGAAGAATCAAAACTAGGTGCATTTCAGCGAAAATAGCTCAAACAAATCCTTAACATCAAACACCAGGTAAAAATAACAAACAAATCTCTGCATAAAAAATGCAATGAAAAACCAATCTCAATACCATCCTTGACAGCCGGAGTCGCCTGTACGGACATACTCTGAGGCGAGATAAAGACATTCCAGCACCCAAAGCTATAAAGGAATATTTTGTTCCGAAAGGAGATAAATTGTGAGAAGGCCCATAAGAACACTGCTAACAGCCATCATCAAAGACCTCTGACCCATACCGACAGGCGATCTTAAACTCAAACCCCAAGAAGCACTTCAACCGGTAAGGTCGAGTTAGGTCCAGAGACGATACGCTAAGCGCTGATTTCAGGGTGGGGGTACTTTTAACTGAAAGGAGAGGAATCAAAATATGTAATGCCTGAAGAAATCCAACGGTGGAAGAAATGGGTAAATGATATAAATATGAAAAATGAAAGAAATGATAAACAAAAAGGATGAAAACTATACAAACAGAGCTGAAACAGCGAGTTGTGACTAGTTGATGGATTAAATTAGATAACCCTTGACGATAATAGGTGTCGCCTTGAAAAGAAAAAAACAATACAGGATGATAATAAATAACTTGATAATTTGAAAAGTCTAAAGACTGAAAACCAATAGACTATCAAGATCAAGAATATTTTATAATTATATTTATCACTTAATATTCACTAGAAACAAACCGAGTTCTGGGACTAGATCACCGAAAAAAAAACACAGAGACAATATGACCGATATTGTGGAGTCTCCGGAAGTTTTCGCACAACAATGAGTTTTGTTTCAACATTGATATTAAATCATGACACATACAAAATAGTACATGAATTTGAAATATAACAGCCACCATCAGCTAAATATGAGCTCACGTGCTACTGCTGCTATGGTCGCTGCTCTTTTTACTTTTGCATTGTTATTCTTATTTTTTAAATTCATGATATAAGTAGTGGTGGTAGTAGTAGTAGTAGTAGTAGTAGTAGTAGTAGTAGTAGTAGTAGTAGTAGTAGTAGTAGTAGTAGTAGTAGTAGTAGTAGTAGTAGTAGTAGTAGTAGTAGTAGTAGTAGTAGTAGTAGTAGTAGTAGTAGTAGTAGTAGTAGTAGTAGTAGTAGTAGTTGTAGTAGTAGTAGTTGTAGTAGTTGTAGTAGTAGTAGTTGTAGTAGTAGTAGTAGTAGTAGTAGTAGTAGTAGTAGTAGTAGTAGTAGTAGTAGTAGTAGTAGTAGTAGTTGTTGTAGTAGTAGTAGTAGCAGTGATTATTTCTAGAGCTCTCTTTCTCATTCATCCTAGATGCACTGTTTTGTCATCTTTGGTACGTATCTAGGCTATCGTTAGGAAAGAGTTCAGCCTTGAAAGAATTAAAATACGTGATACAACAGCCGTTTTTGATGTTTCGTTCAAAATTTTTGTTATATCGCCTGTTCTCGGCAATTCAAGATACGTTAGCTTCCAAATGTGGCTGACATACACACCAAGACTTTAAGCTTTATTAATGAAGTTACCGCTGGTTGTGACGCCATGTGCTCTGATGTGTGTATACTCACCACATGATATGCTTTTGTAAGTCTCCCCGGTGACTGGAAAAACTGTGAGCTCTCGCTGGGATGGACTTGGGACTGTGATGGAAGAAAAGAAGGGATACAAAAAGCAGTAGTTTTTAGTCTAGCGACACCATCTTCAATTGATCCACTACCTGCTCCCTAATTAACCTTTTAGCCTGTTCAAACAAAAGGAAGACAAACTATTTTCTGCTTACAAATCCAACCATTGTTTTGGAGTTAGAATCGATTTAAATTGAAGAAAGGAAGTGGCGCTTGCTCGCTCTCACCCAGATTGCTGATGGCTCCACTCCAGGCAGCTCCGGGGCTGGGTGGCTGTTTGCTGAAGTCGAAGCTTGAGGAGATCTCCTTGGGGCTGTGGATGGGCGGGGACTTTGGTAGGGTGGGAAGTGTAACCGCTGCTGGGGGTGCTTGGCTTACTGTCACAGCAGCGGATGTGGTACTCCATGTGGCCCCTCGTGTGGCCCCCATGGCTCTCAGCTGCAGAATGAGGAAGTGGCAGTTTGGCCGCAGCCTCTCATGTTCCACATAGATATCGTCGTGTGGAGCCCAGTTCTTCAGGCCCACGCCGCAGTAGAAGCAGCGCACACAATCACCGTAACCTGGCATGGAGAAGGGAACAGAGGGAATCCGGGAGAGACAGGGAGTAATAAAGACTGCTGTTCTCCCTACACGGCGAGTCGGGCTAAAATTGCATTTATATCCTAGTTGTCAAAATTAATCTTACAGGTGCGATATCAAACGAGAAAACAATAACAATTTAAAAAATCAGAAATGCACATGTATATAACATACAAAAAAAAACAAGCAGTAATCTCGGTAAAAAAAAGACATGCAAAAAAAACCAAAAAACTGGCGTGATATTTGGTTCAAAAGAACAGTTTATCTTGTCATTAATGCTTTGTAATTTATACCCCAAGCTTGATGCGAGAGATTAAATTATTGTTATTTTTCCATTACAAACACCAATTCAACCTCTTTTGCCAAACATTCTCAAACCTTAAGATTTTCTAGACCTAAATGAGCAATAGGCTCTGAACAGCTAAATGTAGGTCGAACAAGAGAATGAAACTATTCTATAATGACTTCAATCATACTGTAAAAACTGATTTATTCTAGAGCATTAGAAAAACAAAAATATGAGGTTCTGCGAAATGTGCAGGTTGAAAGTTGTGTGGAACGACTGAGAAAATTATAGCTGAAGTTAAAGTTGCACATTGAAAGTGTGACAAGTATGAAGACAACGCTAGAGCTCTTGTTTTCAATCTTACAAATTTCACTGATCTAATTGGTTTCGATTCGGCGTATGCCAGAGCTGAATCAGGTTTCAATCTGGTTTGAATTTTAATACCTCTGTATACACACACACACATATATATAGCTGAATCAGGTATCAATCTGGTTTGAATTTTAATGCCTCTGTATACACACACACACACATGAAGAGAATTAGAGGTAAGATCTTCTATCTCTCTCTCTCTCTCTCTCTCTCTCTCTCTCTCTCTCTATATATATATATATATATATATATATATATATATATATATGTATCGCTATCTTCTTGTTTTGGCTCAGATCCATAATTATGTATCGCTATCTTCTTCGTGGGGCTCAGATTCATATGTATCGCTATCTTCTTGTTCTGGCTCAGATTCATATGTATCGCTATCTTCTTGTTGTTCTGGCTCAGATTCATATGTATCGCTATCTTCTTGTTCTGGCTCAGATCCATATGTATCGCTATCTTCTTGTTGTTCTGGCTCAGATTCACATGTATCGCTATCTTCTTCTTGTTCTGGCTCAGATCCATATGTATCGCTATCTTCTTGTTGTTCTGGCTCAGATTCACATGTATCGCTATCTTCTTCTTGTTCTGGCTCAGATCCATATGTATCGCTTTCTTCTTGTTGTTCTGGCTCAGATTCACATGTATCGCTATCTTCTTCTTGTTCTGGCTCAGATCCATATGTATCGCTATCTTCTTGTTGTTCTGGCTCAGATTCACATGTATCGCTATCTTCTTCTTGTTCTGGCTCAGATCCATATGTATCGCTTTCTTCTTCTTATTCTGGCTCAGATTCATATGTATCGCTATCTTCTTCGTGGGGCTCAGATTCATATGTATCACTATCTTCTTGTTGTTCTGGCTCAGATTCATATGTATCGCTATCTTCTTCTTGTTCTGGCTCAGATTCATATGTATCGCTATCTTCTTGTTGTTCTGGCTCAGATCCATAATTATGTATCGCTATCTTCTTGTTCTGGCTCAGATTCATATGTATCGCTATCTTCTTGTTGTTCTGGCTCAGATTCATATGTATCGCTATCTTCTTGTTCTGGCTCAGATCCATATGTATCGCTATCTTCTTGTTGTTCTGGCTCAGATTCACATGTATCGCTATCTTCTTCTTGTTCTGGCTCAGATCCATATGTATCGCTATCTTCTTGTTGTTCTGGCTCAGATTCACATGTATCGCTATCTTCTTCTTGTTCTGGCTCAGATCCATATGTATCGCTTTCTTCTTCTTATTCTGGCTCAGATTCATATGTATCGCTATCTTCTTCGTGGGGCTCAGATTCATATGTATCACTATCTTCTTGTTCTGGCTCAGATTCACATGTATCGCTATCTTCTTCTTGTTCTGGTTCAGATTCAAACTCTGTTTGATTATTATTCAACGTCTTTGGAATGTTGAAAATCACTTGAACGTCATAACATGCTTTAGATTTCTCAAAAGCATGTTTTGTACATAGGGTGATTCTTGATTTTAAAGAGATATCAGAGAAAATTCTATCTCAGTTGATATGTCATCATTTCGTAGCAAGGCCCATCTGATGTAGATGGAATGACTGAATGCACATTTCATGTAGATGTGAAGACTGAACAAACATCTGATGGACAAGAAATGTCTGAAGGCAAACCTGAAGGAGATGGTAAGAGAGAATCCCTTACTATGAGGGACATCTGGCTCAGTATCATTGTCACTAAATTTATCATCATTTGTGTCCATCACGAATAGAAAGACTTGCTCGGCTGTCATAAAAGTTTCCTTTTTTGACATGGTTGGTTTCTGGGGGGAAGAGAATGAATGCAAGAAATAGAAAAAATGCTGTTTTATAACAAAATCAGGTAAAAATTAAATTAAATTGCAGATGGCCTTATTAAATTTAGGATGAGTCAATGTCGCTTTTAATCTGCTTTCATGATTTTTTTTCCTGTCGACACTCCATGCAAGAATGCAGATAACTTAATGGTTTAAAAGCTTTTGCTGTATGTGGAATTTGCAGTTCATATCGTTTATAAAAGTCATTAGAAATTACAAAAAGAGAAAAAAATGATTTATTCAACATGGGAGTCAAGTCCATTCAACCATGGGCAGGCCTTTGACCTTTGTAAAATATTTCTTTTGTAACTTTAATGTTAAGTTCTACGGGTTATCAAGAAAATAATTTTGAAAATGGCTTATTTTAATAGAATAAGCTTTAAAACTTACCGTTTTCCAGGTGCATTTGTCCCTTTCCTATGAATGTTGAGATACGCACGAGCACATGGCAGCCATTTTGAAAATGGAAACAAAATGTCCAAAAAACTATTAAGTCGCACCGTGGACTTGACCTTTCTATTGATCAAGGCGTGGCGGCTTTGAAACACTGATTTCTCGGAAAATAGCGGCCCCAAGATTTCATCACTGCTAAAAATAGATCGGGAATTCTTGGAAGATGCTGGCTTACATCTTCGCTCTATCTTTAGCAAAATGTGAGTAAACCTCGTATGGAACTTTTCCCTTTCATTCCAGTTTGCTATGGCTTTCGATGTTGCATGTTATTTTCCTACTGTTTTCTACTCACTGTCAACCGCATTATATATGTAGTCTTCTCTGCATAATTATGTTTCTCCGTGGTTAGGTTTGTGCACACTTGTAACTGTCGACTGTAGATGATGAAACAGCACTTTATTTAACTCTTTGTCGTGTGAGTATTGGTAACGGTAGGTGTGTGTGTGTGTCACATATATGTAGGTTGCTTTGTACTGAAATATTTCTCTTTGATATCCAATATTGGTTGGATGGTTTTAACATCGGTCTTTCTGAAGTTTTATTCTTTCAGCTTTTTTGGTTTTGTTCTGTTTTATCTCCAGATAGAGAGCTTATTTCTCTGTTACTGTTGAGATTTCTCTCTATTAGGCGTTCGTATTACACAGAGAGCCCGAGAGGAAGCTTTTTGGTCAGGTACTTTAATTATATAGTTCATTCTATGTCCACCTAACTATAATATCATTCTTAGGTCATTCCATGATATTCGAATTTTCGTCTTAAGAAAGAGTCTGATGTAATAAATGGTGAGAAAAAAAGAAAAAAAAATGCTAGTCCCTCTGTTAGCGCGCTCTAAAACAGTTTAGCGACCACCTTCAGGGGCGCAGCGAGCCATAGTATATATATGTAGATTGTAAAGTCTCCAAACTAGTGACTTGATCGGTATATTCCGTCTGAGAAATGAATGTAGCAATTAGAACCAGCCAGTACTGAGCTTTTTTTTTCTTTTGCTTAGTTGTGCAGATGGGAGAATCAGAAACTTGCGGACGGAGTGAAGACGATATACAAAGAGAGGCAGATAAACACAATTATAATGAATGATTTAAAATCTTTTTCTCTTCCTCATTTCATAGTAGCGTCCGGATCTAAAAAAGGGAAAATCACCCCGCTGTGACAAGGAAGTACAAGTGAAGTCATTCAAGAGCTTAGATGGCTGAGCTATGTCCACGGACTTGCTTGGTGGAACAGATCGAGTCATGAAGCAGGAAGGGAAAAACACATCCGTAGTATGACATATCAATGACCAATCAGAAAATTTCTTGTCAGAACAAGACATTATTTGTGACATGAAATTTTCTGATAAATGAAGAATTGTCGAGTCTGTGCATTGTCCGCTAAACTGAGCACTGATACCCGGTCGTTACCTATGACAAAAGTCCGTCTACACAGGGATGATCATGGTGACAATCATTTTTTTTTCTTTCTGATTATATTTAAGATTGATTTGCTTAGAACTTTTTCATACACCTCGTGTTTTGAAAACTTGCACTCTAAAAGGACAACAAGAACTAGCCTCTATTGCCCCCCCCCCCCCTCTCCTTTTTTTTTCATCCACCTGTCACAGACATTATGCACCCACAAAAAAAAAAAACCTGACTTGTTTAAGCTTCCTGGTCGACCTCATGTTTTTTACCTGGGCATGGATTTCTCAAGGACAAATCATTGGTGCGTGCAGCCGGTTTGACGCGTCCAACGTATCAGTTACAGAGAGGGGCAAGTTCAGATCCACTAATTATTGGCCGAAACTCGAAAGGTAAGAGAGAATACCGTGCCCAGATTAAGGCAAAGTCAGATCCACTAATTATTGGCCGAAACTCGAAAGGTAAGAGAGAATACCGTGCCCAGATTAAGGCAAGTTCAGATCCACTAATTATTGGCCGAAACTCGAAAGGTAAGAGAAAATACCGTGCCCAGATTAAGGCAAGTTCAGATCCACTAATTATTGGCCGAAACTCGAAAGGTAAGAGAGAACACCGTGCCAAGATTAAGGCAAGTTCAGATCCACTAATTATTGGCCGAAACTCGAAAGGTAAGAGAGAAGGCCGTGCCCAGATTAAGGCAAGTTCAGATCCACTAATTATTGGCCGAAACTCGAAAGGTAAGAGAGAATACCGTGCCCAGATTAAGGCAAGTTCAGATCCACTAATTATTGGCCGAAACTCGAAAGGTAAGAGAGAATACCGTGCCAAGATAAAGGCAAGTTCAGATCCACTAATTATTGGCCGAAACTCGAAAGGTAAGAGAGAATACCGTGCCAAGATGAAGGCAAGGGAAGCTCCAAAACATGAAACTGTAACAGTCGTAAGTAATTTTTTCTTCTTGCCGAACAAATCTTAGCGAACAGAGTTTTATTTCTGCAAACTGCAGTCTGGTTCAGTAAAGTCTAATGGTGGTGACAGACGGGTGAAAACCACAGTTACTTGGGTTCAGTAAAGTCTAATGGTGGTGACAGACGGGTGAAAACCACAGTTACTTGGGTTCAGTAAAGTCTAATGGTGGTGACAGACGGGTGAAAACCACAGCTACTTGGGTTCAGTAAAGTCTAATGGTGGTGACAGACGGGTGAAAACCACAGCTACTTGGGTTCAGTAAAGTCTAATGGTGGTGACAGACGGGTGAAAACCACAGCTACTTGGGTTCAGTAAAGTCTAATGGTGGTGACAGACGGGTGAAAACCACAGCTACTTGGGTTCAGTAAAGTCTAATGGTGGTGACAGACGGGTGAAAACCACAGCTACTTGGGTTCAGTAAAGTCTAATGGTGGTGACAGACGGGTGAAAACCACAGCTACTTGGGTTCAGTAAAGTCTAATGGTGGTGACAGACGGGTGAAAACCACAGCTACTTGGGTTCAGTAAAGTCTAATGGTGGTGACAGACGGGTGAAAACCACAGCTACTTGGGTTCAGTAAAGTCTAATGGTGGTGACAGACGGGTGAAAACCACAGCTACTTGGGTTCAGTAAAGTCTAATGGTGGTGACAGACGGGTGAAAACCACAGCTACTTGGGTTCAGTAAAGTCTAATGGTGGTGACAGACGGGTGAAAACCACAGCTACTTGGGTTCAGTAAAGTCTAATGGTGGTGACAGACGGGTGAAAACCACAGCTACTTGGGTTCAGTAAAGTCTAATGGTGGTGACAGACGGGTGAAAACCACAGCTACTTGGGTTCAGTAAAGTCTAATGGTGGTGACAGAGTGGTACAGTTACTTGGGTTCAGTAAAGTCTAATGGTGGTGACAGACGGGTGAGAAAACCACAGCTACTAGCTACTTGGGTTCAGTAAAGTCTAATGGTGGTGACAGACGGGTGAAAACCACAGCTACTTGGGTTCAGTAAAGTCATGGTGGTGACAGACGGGTGAAAACCACAGCTACTTGGGTTCAGTAAAGTCTAATGGTGGTGACAGACGGGTGAAAACCACAGTTACTTGGGTTCAGTAAAGTCTAATGGTGGTGACAGACGGGTGAAAACCACAGTTACTTGGGTTCAGTAAAGTCTAATGGTGGTGACAGACGGGTGAAAACCACAGTTACTTGGGTTCAGTAAAGTCTAATGGTGGTGACAGACGGGTGAAAACCACAGTTACTTGGGTTCAGTAAAGTCTAATGGTGGTGACAGACGGGTGAAAACCACAGCTACTTCATAGTTCGTTTGAATTCTTCACGTCTCTTGTTTTTGTTTTTTTTTTGGTTTTTTTGTTTGTTTTTTTTTTGTCTAAAAAAAAACAATGATAGAATTATCCTAGCTGATAGAATTATCGTTGAAGGATTTCTTCGGTAAAATTAGATCAGAACTTTGGAGTAAGATAGACAGAAGTGTGCAAGCTGTTCCTTCTCTTTTTGTTACTGGAAGAAAAAGACTTCTCTTCAGAGACGCAAAACACAAAATCTCTGGCGCTGCCACCTTAAGAGTCTGTGACCCTGTGATCCTCTAATCGCTCACCAATCTCTGAGCTATAAACTTTAAACCCACAATTCCAATCGCCTGACACTGAAGTCAATTTTGTTAGGTCTGATTGACACTTGACTCTTTGACCCCTCGCCTTAGGTTTGTGACCGTGTGACTGTATGGCGTCTTGGTCAAGAAATCCTTCTCAAACCCCCGGCTATCAGTCATGATCCACTGGATAGTGACGTTCCTGGCAGCCGGTTCTCTTACCCTGAACAAAACATTAACCTCCGACCTGCGATTCGTGACCGCCTAAAGTCCTGAGTTGGTCATCTGACTGCTTTACCCTTTAACTCTCCAATATTGTCCTGTAGATCTTGAACATTGTATCTAATCCTGTGACCTCCGTTTCATAACCAGCAATTGACCGGTTAGTGTAATATACATGTATATGCAGCAGTAAAATTTAAACAAAGGGAGCGTAGAAAAATAAAATATTAAAAAGGGACGGAGTTTAGTGGCTGTTTATGTAAGAGAACTAAATAACAAATGATTTCAAATCTATTTCTATTTGCAAAATAAAAATAACACTTGTAAAGGTTTTCAGAAAAATGGTGATTATGGACCCCTCTAGACAGCCGTTCAAAGACAGGGCGTCCGCCTAGAGAGTGTGACATATATTTATATAGTAAGGCACAAAACCCTGGATTTATTGTGATCTAATGAGATTATTGACATCAGAGATAACACCACAGCACAAATGGTGAGACCTCCAACTAGCTCCTAGCTACTCACCAGCATAGAAAAATCCGCCCTTGGCCAGGTCGAAGATGGAGTGAACGAACGTTTGAGGAGGTACACCGTTAAAGCTCTCCAGGCGCTTCCGCAGGGAGGAGTAGCAGTAGTAAGTGGGGCTCTGCATCCTGACCACGGGACCTGGCAGAGGAAGGGTCAAGGTCACGGGAGGGGAGCGGGGTCGGGGGGCGCAGGGAGCCAGGTCTGCTGCCGTGCATGCTGGTGTGGGTGAGCGGAGAGGTATTGGAGGAGGGTTGAAACGTTTCGATCAGACGATTGTTGCCGCAGTGCATGTTCAAAAATATTAAATAAAATGTCAGACTTTTCTATTTCTTGTTCATTTGATATTCATCATTACAAATCACGAAAGCTCCGCAATCTACAAAAACTGTAATATAAAATAGGGAATAAACAGAGATGCCAAAGAGAACAGTATCTATAAGTAGTGCTTAAGCCAAAAACTGTAATAGTGTGTAAGGACTTTCATCATTAAAGGAAAAAATCAAAGTCATAGAATGATTATACTCTGGATACCAACATACAAGAAATGGTTAAACACATTGCATTTCATCATTCTTGATAAAACATGCAAAATGATTGTATTTACTAGTCCTCGTTTGTCGGATAATCATACCTAAATCATGCTATGGTAAAATAGTTTTAGGTCAATAAATTAGACTTGATGTATCCAAAAAAATAATAATAATAAAAACCTCACAAATAAACTAAGCAGATCTGATGTATAACAGCCTCTGTTCACCAATAATTTCAGCGTTATTTATAATATTATGCTGACACACAACGACCTATCATTGCATTTATTGTTGCGATATGAACCATTATTATTTTTTGCAAAATAAAGGAATTATCCGACTTGGAAATGAGGTCATTATAAAGAAATATATCACATTAAAAAGGTAGAAGAACGCACACCAAACATTAATTCATTAGCAAGCCTCTCATTGTTATCAATACCAGACAGATAGTTAGGATTCTATAGACGACGTTAACTCCACTAAACTATCGATAAACAACTTTAGCTCCACTAACCTATTAAAAAAAAACACATACTCGACGAAATAACGAATGAACAATGTTACCGACACTGAACCATCAACAAAATAAAGTTAGTTTCATTATACTCTCAATAAACAACGCTAGCTCCACTAAATTATCGATGAATTAAGTTGATCACCAAACTTTTATTCAAAACTAAACAATGTAAACTCCATCAAACTATTAATAACTCCTCTAAACTGTTAATAAACAACGTAAACTCCACTTAAATACTTATAAACAATATTAACCCCTCTAAACTTTGAATAAACAACGCCTACTACACGGAACTATCAGATGGGAGTTATAATCTTTGATGCAGCCTCATAAATCCTAAATCCCATAGATGCTTGCAAATAATATTTAAATGACTAGGCTCTCTTAAGAAAAAAGATACTGAAAAAAAAAAAGAGTTGATTAAATCCACGAACATAAGCTAGACAAGCTTTCAAAATAAATTATGAGCTGGGAATGTACAAACATACTGATCAAAGCAACAGCGTGTCGATTTAGCGTAACATTTAAAATAATCTCATAAAAAAGACAATATTAAAAGAACCACCGTGTACCTATAAAGATCAGCCGAGATTTATTCTAAAAAGTTCTAGGGAGTGGTGAAAGCTTGTAAAGTGATGATAAAAAAATGACCATAATTAACGTTACGTGGCAGTGTTGTGGAATCAAAGAATCAGATTCAGGACGGTTGAGCTAGGTCTGCCCACTTCTCCTGTGTACAAGGATGGTAGATTCGTAAAGGCTGGGTCTGCCCACTTCTCCTGTGTACAAAGATGATGGATCCGCAAAGGCTGGGTCTGCCCACTTCTCCTGTGTACAAAGATGATGGATCCGCAAAGGCTGGGTCTGCCCACTTCTCCTGTGTACAAAGATGATGGATCCGCAAAGGCTGGGTCTGCCCACTTCTCCTGTGTACAAAGATGATGGATCCGCAAAGGCTGGGTCTGCCCACTTCTCCTGTGTACAAGGATGACGGATCCGTAAAGAGCTTTATCTGTTCAGATGGATCTGTAAAGGGCTGCGGTGCCCACTTCTCTTGTGTACAAGGATGGCAGGTCTGTTAAGGGCTATGTCATGCCCGCGTCCTGTGTACAAGGATGGCAGATCTGTTAAGGGCTATGTCATGCCCGCGTCCTGTGTACAAGGATGGCAGATCTGTTAAGGGCTATGTCATGCCCGCGTCCTGTGTACAAGGATGGCAGGTCTGTTAAGGGCTATGTCATGCCCGCGTCCTGTGTACAAGGATGGCAGGTCTGTTAAGGGCTATGTCATGCCCGCGTCCTGTGTACAAGGATGGTGGATCTGTTAAGGGCTGCATCTGTGCACTTCTCTTATGTACAAGGATGTTAAATCTCTAAGGAGCTGTGTCTGCCCCCTCAATGTAAGGAAGGCGACTACGATAGATTCAGGATATGATGTGTGATACTGTTGCAAAATTATTCCCACAGGAATAGATAAGATATGCAGAGGAACACCACAGCAAACCTGCTGTTTTTAAGCATGATGGACACTCTCATAAGTAAACAAGTACAAATGAAACCTGATACTAAATCGAGAATGATTTTTTCTTTATTCACACTGAGTGGCGGTTCTCATGTTTTTCATTAATTCGCACATGTCTTTTATTATTTTTTGTTCACAATGCGAAGTACCTCTTTTGTTTTTATTTTGGTTTTTTGTTGTTTGTTTGTTTTGTTTTCTCTTTGTTTTGTTTTTTTGTTTTTTTTTTTTTGTTTTTTTTTTTTTTGGGGGGAGGGGGTTTTGTTTTGGTTTTGGTTTTTTTTTTTTTTTATTTTGTTTTTCTGTTTTGCTTTTTTTTCTGTCCGCTCCTCTTTTTTTTTTTTTTTTTTTTTTACTTCAATACAAAATTCTCTGCAAGATCAAAAAGTTTCTTGATTTTTACATGCCATCATTAAAGTCGATCCCTTGTTTAACATTCGAGTTCTATGGCAAAGTTCAACATACAGTTAATACAAAAGTTCATGTCAATTTTCAAACACAGTGAGTGGGGGTTGGAGTAAGGAAGCAACTTTGTGTGTGTCCTTACCTCTCCTGAAAGTTATGTGACCTATGTCGAGAGAAGAGGGGAGTCATGAGGGTCCTGAGAGCTAGACAGACTAAAACACAGGAAATCCATATTCCAAATGTCAAATTCTACCATCTAGGGTGAGTCAGATCTTTTCGACAACCAGCAGTGTCTAAACGCCATGAAAAACAATTGCGTGGGGCTTTTCTTATGTTAAGCCGAGCATCTATATGGTTCGCAGGCTTTAACCAAGGTCAACCAATAATTAAAAAGGGTAGCCGGATAAAATATGGTAACTTTCAATATTACGAAACAAATTCCACATCACGAAGGGACTGACATCCCAAACCACGGAATGTTCTCGTGCTGGCCGCTCAGTGAGGTTCGCAGATAAGGTTCGCTGTGGAGTCCACACATTGCCTCCCCAGTCCGCAGTGTTCCCTTTGATGCAAGCAAATAGCTCCCTCTAACCTGAGAGGCTCCCTCTAACCTGAGAGGATCTCTCGACTGAAGAAAGTTACCCCTCGAGGAAATGATGGTTTGTTTTCAGCGATGTGGTTTTCTCTCTCGGAAACAATGATTCCTTTATTGTATGGAAGTTTCCCTTTGATCAATATAGAATAAAGGGTGGAAACAAAGCAACAAGCTATGCACCCGGGCGGCCAAGCTTGCAAATCATGATATATGCAAGGACCAATCAAAAAAGGTTGCTGAAAGAAAACATAAATCACAGTGACACATAAAAGACTAAAAAAATTCATACGAAGCTAAGGTATGCGTGCATGCTAAATTACCTTTAATGTCTACCACACGGGCCCTGGGGGACAATACCGGTTTCTGGTGGAATCTGACACCTGCAAAATTTCCCACACCCATTGGCTATATCTAGAGCATTCGTACTTTGCGGATATTCCTTGAAAATTACTATGCATCTCTTGCAACAAATTGTCAAAAATCATCCTGACAAGAGCTCTCTTCAGATTCAGAAAAAAAAAATATTTTTCAAATTATAAGCAAAACTTAATTTTATGAATCTCGCAAGGTAAAGAAAGGACGTATACTTCCGTATCAAACAGATTCAACTAAAAATACAAAGTTAATCAAAATGGTGACAATTGTGAACGTGCAGTGGATGTCTTTTCGGTTTTCCACACATTGTTACGGGCTTTACGTCAGATCGCAGTTTTTATTTATTTCAAATGCATGTAAATAGTCTTCAACAGAGTTATATTATACTCGGCGACAGGCAGATGTGTCAGTACAGCGCCATAGTGCTGTGAACCACTGCCTAGTTTCTTCACCGATCATTTTCAAAGTATTTATGCTCATATTCGTGAACAGAGTTTATCTTCACTCTTCTAAGACTCGGTCGCCAAGTGCAGCTTTACTTATACAAACAGCGTTGCAAAACTGTCTCACTCGACCTCTGTCAAACCCAGACACCAGTTCAAGTTTAGTTTAAGATCTCCGTGTTCAAGAAGATCTATCGTCTAATCTAAACCTCTATCTTTGAACTCTACCTGGAACGTTATGGCCAATTTGCCATTTCCCTAAAAAAAAGAACCTTTGATTCTTTTTCAACCATTTCCCTTCAAAAGAGGGACATAGTGAGTAGCAAAGAATATCCGCAAGAAAGCCAGATGCTACAGATGGTACTGCTGTAATGGTATGTGATGACAGTATGTCACGTCCATGGTTTACAAGGAACAGGAAGAAGGGCCGAGACAAGGAAAAGGAAAAAAATGAAATTGGTAAGAATTTTAATTGAATTAAAAAATTTAACAAAAGCTACCAAAAAAGCTGGTGTGTTAAGAAAAATAGAACTGTCTTAGACAGAGAATTGCTCAAGTAGAGTTAGCAGTAAACGGGTGGAGAGAAGGTCTGTATACCTTAAGCTTGGAGTTCTGAGAAGCTATGCTAAAGCTAATGAAAATCCCACTGCAAGAAGCAGATAAAGATGGGCAAACATTGCACAGCTCAGAAAAAAACAACACATTTATTGATCCAACATGGTGCAGTTTAATATTCCCAACTTGTAATCTAAATTCACATGCAGCGTCAAACAAGAAACAACATAAAAACCAATGTTCGACAACAGCTCCAAACACCCTCATAACGGGGTTGTGGAGTTACAGCCTTGTCTGAGCTCAAAGTTAGCAGCCGGTTATATCAGAGTTCATGGGTCATTTGTGTTCTATCACAGCTAATCATGGATACTCTCTCTCTCTCTCTCTCTCTCTCTCTCTCTCTCTCTCTCTCTCTCTCTCTCTCTCTCTCTCTCTCTCTCACTCTCTCTCTCTTGCTCTCTCTCACTCTCTCTCTCTCTCACACACACACACTCTCTCTCACACACACACACACACTCTCTCTCTCTCTCTCTCTCTCTCTCTCTCTCTCTCTCTCTCTCTCTCTCTCTCTCTCTCTCTCTCAGGTTTACCGAATTGAAGAATGGTTTTCCAGTGTTTCCAGCTGTTGTTTTTCTTTTGTAAACAAATCGAATGACACTGCTACTACTACCTACTGAGTGTAATCTGTAATATCGAAACGTTTAACCAATCTCTGAAGGCTATTTGAATCATGTCATGGATAGTTTCCTACCAGCTACATTGTGTCTTCTATTGCTCTCTGCAATCCTTCCATCATCCAAGAAGGAGTCGATGTGGCGAATGGCGAACTTAACTGTCTCTAACATCATCTCGAAATATCTATGATTGTCATGAAAAAATAATATCACGTTGCGGTCAGACCTTCCACTCTACTCTTCACCATAGATTTTACAATCTTCACTATCGGCAAATTTTTCTGCTTCGTTATCTGAATGCATCACATCAAGATGACTCCCACCTACACCAGATATATACACATACATATACTATGTTGAAAGAATGCATCGTTTGTCCACTGTGAAAAGTTTTTTTCCAAGTCTTACATGTTTGGAAAACAGCTGGCCACGTATCATACCTCTATATACATATATATGTAACTTGCACCTTGAAGATATGCCCGCTCATTATACGCTTGGTTTGAAAGCTTCCAAGACAGCAAGGACCCATGACCTGATAAAACCTGACCGCTTAACTCCAAGTCCCTGACATGAGCGTAACACTGAAATGGTGGAGTTACCTTCCATGGCGGAGACATTCAGTGGTCCGCTGATTTCTTTCCCTTCGTGCATCCAAAGATCCATGGCAAGGCTGGGCGTGCCGTCTGCCCCCTCTCCCGTGTGCCTGAAGGCAATGACTGGAGCCCCGGATGATCCGCGGCAAGTGTCTGCTGTATAGAAGAGAACCTTCCGGGTTTTGCTTGAATCGTTTGGGACTAGAGAGACGGAATGGGAAGAAATTAGTAAGTGGCATGAACAGATTGTCTCAATGGATAGCACATTTGAACGCCACTTCTACATTCAAAACTTAACGGTGGGTTTGGCTACAGATGTGAACGGTGTAACTCTGCGACATAGTTAGTTAATAGTTTAGATTTTTTTTGGGGTGGGGGCATTTTTCTTTGTAATTCGAGAGTCATGGTTGGTCATTTAGTATTAATCAGTTTTTAGTCTATCTGATTGCTTGCCGGTGAGCACAAAAGTTAACGCATCCCTAGTCCTATATAAGATACACATAAAGTGCAAGGACAACACACACACTTACTTCCTTTAAGATCAGACAGGTTGCTAAGCTTGGAATCTGACACTGACTCAAGCATGTACTTCTTTACTATGCTCTTGCCGAAGGAGTAAACCTTCTCTCCTCCGTGAGGATGGTGCATTACAAACACATGCGCCGGGAGCTTCTCCCTCGCGCTCCTGGGAAACTGCTGTACCAGGAGGTCCAGCTCGCGTCTTTTGGCTCTCAAATTGTGCACAAAGCTCAGGTCGGATGTTCTGCAAACAAGGACTGAGCGATTGCCACCTTGGAGCGATGCGGCATGCAGAACATGAGATACCTTGAAAGAGTAGACACTTTTCCTGTCTACTTGGTCAAAGAAAAACTCTACTGTGGTTTCTGCCGCCTCAGCATCATCAAACACAATGTGCCGATTTGTTTCAATATAAAGAGTGGTCTTCTTTTTCTTAAGATTCGATGCATATTTTCTTACTGCTTTTAAAGGAGCCTTGGGTAGATTTCGTTTGAATATCTTTGTTCTTTTTGATGAAACAAATTTATCAGCCATGGGAGAGACTTGCGGTGCTGATGACTCGGTTTGAGGCGTTAGCTCCGCGTCACATTCCACAAGAGAATCATCTTCGCTGAACTGCAGCTCTCTGATAGCGCTGCCTGTGCCGGTACGGTATTTCTCTCCCCGGGAGAAGCTCTCAAGTTCTGGAGACTGTCCCCTGGCGGGGCTTGTGTAGCCCACCACTACACGTACTGTAAGCTCAGAGACGATAGTCAGAAAGCGACAGAAGTGTTGGCTGGCAGCATACCTGGGAAGTGTTTCCATAGTTATGTTGACACAACTCCGGTAAGAGAAATGGCCAGGGTTTTTCTCACAGTCGCCAACATTTACTCGCTCCGGACGGAAAGGTCTCTGCCGCTCTTGGCTGAATTCCGCTTCGAAAAGCTCAGTACCGTCTACAAAAATTAGATGAAAATGTTACCATGGTATATTTACTTTCCAAACATAAATATATATACAAAGATGAAAAATTTTTAAACTGATGCATGTTATTTGCGTTCTTTTCAATCATGGAAACAGAAAAATGTGTATCAATTTGACTTTATTCAATGCAAAGTAAGGATAAATTTATGAAATTTTAAACCCTGGAACAATTCCAATTACAAAAAATATGTATGCACTTTATACATATGATTCTCAACATTACATTGAAATCTCGAGTAACTTTTTTCATTGATTTAAGGTAACGAATAGTTTAACATACGTGTGTCGTGATATTTTCGTTCTGTGTTCCGCCTAAAAGATTTTATAATGTGAGAGGAGAAAGAAGATTTCTACATATGAAAAAGTTGTTTATCTTTAATTATTATCCAGACATAAAAAGCAAAGATGCTGCAAATTCAGATAAAACCAGGATGGGAGGGATGTATCTTAATGACACTCTCACACAAGACTTGTCAAATATTTATAAAGCTTCAAACAGCAGTCTCATATGTCATCGTCTTAATGTCCCTACTTGGTACTGTCATCTCGACATCATCGTCTTCAAGTTGTTACGGTACATGACGTCTTCAAGTCTGTTATGTCTTTGTCCTTGTGTCACCAAAGTACTGTCATAACCTTAAAACAAAAATTAAAACCCTACAGAAATGCCGTGCTGTCATCTCAGCGTCGGGTGTGTAATTTGATCCAGCAACAAAAACACTGCTGTAGTGCCTGCAGGTGTTGCTGATGTCACTTTCGGAGAAGGCTCCGCCTACATAAAGGGACAATGAGATAATTAGAGTGTAATATACAGTATTACCAAAGGTGGGTTACATTTGACAAGATTGGTGACATAACGTGATCGTTACACAGAGAGAGAGAGAGAGAGAGAGAGAGAGAGAGAGAGAGAGAGAGAGAGAGAGAGAGAGAGAGAGAGAGAGAGAACATAATATTATGCTTAATGATTATTCTAGCATTTTGTAATATGTTTATATGTATATGTATCTACATGTCTGTCACATCTCTCTCAAAATTATAAATGAAAGCTCTGTTAGGCACAAATTTACACGCCACGTTCCCACAAGTCACGTGTGTATTGTATCTCTACAAGGTCTTACTCTGCTTCTCTGAGGCTGGTCCCACAGCACCTGAGCCAGGCCAGAGTGCATCCTGTGCCGTCTGGTGGGAAGCGCCGCTCTCCCCTGGGCAGGCCCCTGCTCCAGAATCAGATGACCTTGTTTGTTGACCGGGTTTGACTTCAGATTCTGGAGGATACTGTATGGTGTGACCACTGGGGCAGATGCTGTTCGACTCTGTGCGCGTGTTCCCGGGTTGATCATCTGTAACTGACTCGCCAGAATCGTGCTGGTACGCTGTTGGTGATTGATCTGTGTTTGTGTAGCCTGAGCCATCTAAGATAAAGGTTGCCCCTACTTGGTTATTGGCGGCGTTGCCCGAGGAAAGCATAGAACTTCCAGCTCCAGGGTCGGGTTCTGACCCCAGCCACGGCAAGGCGGCTGCGCCCACGAGCTGTGGAGTATCTCCAGCTTGTCCTGTTGATCGCAGCTCTGAGTCGTGAGCTTCAACGATGAACTTACAGCTCGCAGAATGATAGCAATGGGAGGAAGGGTTCGTGCTAAATTGGTTGATCTCAAATGTGGAATTACAGCCATCGCAAGACACGAGCGTTCCTTCGCCCGTGTATTTGAAGCCAGCTTGGGCCAGTAGCACGATAGAAGTGGATTCTGGAAGGTCATTAAGGGGAAGTTTTTGAAAGGAAGCCAAGCGTGGGATAGACAAAGTTTGCACGACTTGAATGTCAAAAGCGTCGGATAATTTTGACTGAATTCTAGAAACTTTGTGAAGGAAAGAAGGAATAGAATACGGGCTATACTCTTTGTGGTTTCTACTAACTTGAGACAAAATTTTCTTCGTGTCGCTCTCCGAGGAGCAAAGACAGTATTTCTTGAGTATTTCTTTCATTTCTTTGCTTCTTAAAACGTGTGATATTGACCTTAACAAGCGATTCAAAGACCCAGCTTTTTTATGGAGTAAGAAAAAACTCATACAGTTATTTCCAGAATTGTATCTGCACAAGGACTTCTCCCTACAAAATAACCATGCAAATAGGTCCACCAACCACAGTAATACAATATGAGAAATGAAAAGCTTCAGAATAACAGCTGCTCCTACCCTAGAGCTGAGCTTGATAGTTCCACCCGCTGCCGTTAAGCTGTTCTCCAGGCCGCGACTGGGTGATAACTCTAACTCTGAGCTCCAGCTGCCAGAGGACGCGGAGAGGTCCCGGCTCATGGTGCTCACTGCGGTATTTTTAGACCCTGAAAAACCAGATGACAGATCAATCTTTTTCTGATTCCTCGTGATGCGTCTACGATTAGAAAATGTGAGAGGTCGCCAGGCCACATGCCGCATGATGGAACGGCGATCCTGCGTGTGACACATTTGACACATCCGGCACGACTTCTGAGACACAGGAACAGCGATGCAAGGCTGGCACGGCCGGTGTGCGAGGAAGTCATGTGGTTCACAGTGAGTTTCATCCCCCAGACATGAAGCCAAGGTTATAACAATGATGATGACGAGGACACGTCTCAGCAGGAGAAATCTCATTGTGATATCTCTAGTATCTTAAGTACTCCAGATGCGGCCAGTACTTGCATGTATTTTTGTTAGTGCCGCGACGTTATGTCACGAACAAACCAACACTGAAGCCTGTACCAGTCAGCGGTCAGCAGAGTGAACGTCGTTTACAAAATGCTGCTTCTGTGTGTGTGTGATATGCTGCGCGCAGTAAAGGAGCTTGCAAAAACTAAAACCGATTGCTGGATAGATTGTAGGACAAAGTTGTGCGGCAAGTTTCCTCATTCCGAACCAGAGACATACTTCCATCAAGGCACGTGTGGATACAGTACTCGCATCAATCCGCTGACTGGGACAGGCTTCAGTGTTGGTTTGGTCGTGGCCTTAACCTGTTCGCCATCACACTAGGCTACAAAGGCCTTGCACCCTAGAGAAAAAAAAAACAGAAGTTAATGTTACATTGCAATACATTGGTACTGATTTTAGCTTAAGGGATTTTTTTTTTCAAAATTTAAATAACGAGAGGTCAGCGTGTACAGAATGTCCAGCCTACTCCATACTTAAGAACCACAAGAGGTACGAGGTTCAAAAAAGTTAGTCGATGGGTGGATTTGGCGTCAGACATTTCTGCAGCTATGCCCTGCTCGCCCGAAGCTAATTAACGTATGATGAGACCTGGTGTTGTATTCGACTGGACGCACTGTATCGAGACTTTCAGCCATCGATCAAGTTCATATTGTTTTACATGTATTTCTATCGTTTGTGCAATGACAGACCAAATATTTACGTATGTCAAATTTTGACTGTAAGTGGCGGTAAAACTTGATTATCTCCCTCCAGAAACTGCGGAAGGTGTCAAGTCTAGCGACACGAGCCAGCAATCAACATAGCGCGTCCCATCTTATTTATCTTTAATGGAACGATCTTTATCGCATAGAGTAACTATACATATTGCACTCACAGCTTAGTCTGGAAGTACTACCCAACCCCATTGAAGTTGAAAAATTGCCCACATCCCATTCGGATACTATTACATCCACTAACTCTTTCTCTCTTTGACGACAATACTATTTCTTCTCTTATATGTAATATTTTCTGTTCTTTGCAAACGTCCAACTCTGTTGTAGTATGATAGATTTATAGTTTTATTACCTATACTCCACGATAAAGTTCAGGTGACATCAAGAGTGAGTTTTACAGACTGTGTTACATCAGAGAAGTTAGTACACAGAGAGCTGGAACTTTGGTTCCAATCCAGAACCGAGCCACTGACTCGCTTGATCAACCATGTGCGGGCTGAGGCCAAGGCTAAGCGAGCCCTATCTCTGTGAGTGTTATTGTTGTTGTTGTCTTTGTTGATAAGGATCTTTTTAGTAGTAGTAGTAGTAGTAGTGGTAGTAGTAGTAGTAGTAGTAGTAGTAGTAGTAGTAGTAGTAGTAGTAGTAGTAGTAGTAGTGGTAGAAGTAGTAGTAGTAGTAGAAGTGGTAGTAGTAGTAGTAGTAGTAGTAGTAGTAGTAGTAGTAGTAGTAGTAGTAGTAGTAGTAGTAGTAGTAGTAGTAGTAGTAGTAGTAGTAGTAGTAGTAGTAGTGGTAGGAGTAGTAGTAGTAGTAGTAGTAGTAGTAGTAGTAGTAGTAGTAGTAGTAGTAGTAGTAGTAGTAGTAGTAGTAGTAGTAGTAGTAGTAGTAGTAGTAGTAGTAGTATTGTTGTTGTGTTATTGATGGTGGTGGTGGTGGTGGTGGTGGTATTATTATTATTATTATTCTTCTTCTTCTTCTTCTTCTTCTTCTTATTATTATTATTATTATTATTATTATTATTATTATTATTATTATTATTATTATTATTATTATTATTATTATTATTATACTTTTTGCGGGTGTAAACAGTCAACAGCGTCGATTGTTTTGCTAAAGTATAATTATTTCCAAATGACTTTCGTGTTCAGTTGAACCTATGATAAAGATTTTAAATTTTGTAGGTACGAACGAGTCATAATATTCTGAATCAGTTGGAAAAAATATGTTTAAATGGTATTCGTGTAGAAAGATATCTGTAGAGCAGTATAATTCCAGTTTCCACTATCACTGCATCATGGAGGGGAAAACAATGAAAAGTATCGCGCTGGTTCGCTTCAGAGCCCACCACGTCTTGAGCTCGCGAGTTATATAGACGCGCAGTGGCGAGTGAGGGCTCTTCATACTGGAATCTCTCTGGTTAGATCAAGTAGACAAGTGAGTTTCACGGACGACGTTTTATCATCTTGTGAATTTATAGACTACGTGTATGTTCATTCAAATAGAGATTTTTTATACACTATGTTGCATCAAATAGTGATTTTTTAAGACTATATTATATTAAATAGTGAGTTTTATAGACTATGTTACACCAAACAGTAAGTTTTATAGTCTTTCTTATATAAAATAGTGAGTTTTGTAGACTATGTTACATCAGGTTTAGAGTTTTACAGACTATGTAACTACATGTTTCAGCAGGTTGTTAGTTTTACAGACACAGTGATAGCTCACAATGAAAACCATAGCATTACGCAGGAAACACTCTAGTCTTTGAGGGCACGACAATATTCCTTATTTTAAACCAATAGTGATATGTCATGACTGTTTCTATTACTGCAGGCTTTGAATAGGATACATGAATCACATATTGACTCCACCTTCTGCCCCAGATTTCAAAGCAGTTTACTGGACAGGAATTTGATTTGTATGCTATTCCCACCTTGAGGGCATGGATCTATAAATAGCTCATCGCTGACGAATGAAAGTAGAGTCCGGTTTGATTTAAAAAGGGATTTAAGATGGCGTCCTTCAAAGGGTGAAAAGGGCGTGGGGAAATTTTGTATTTTCAGGACTTAAAAAAAAAACCGAGGAAGGTTCGGTTAAAACAGGAAGGGGTAGGGAGAGGAGAGTTAGCGAGACGCGAGAAAGAGAGAGGGGGAGAGACAGAGACTGACAGGCTGAAATTGAGAGAGGAGAGAGATAGAAAAACGAGAAAGAGAGAGAGATAGACAGAGTGTGAGAGAGACAGACTGACAGAGTTATACACACAGAGAGAGACAGACAGAAAGACAGAGGAAAAGAAATTACTATGTGTATTGTAAGGTCTCTCTGTATTTCCTACTATAACCATCTTTTATAGTTCTGTCAGTCTTCAGTTTATACTAATTACTATGTGTATTGTAAGGTCTCTCTGTATTTCCTACTATAAGCATCTTTTCCAGTTCTGTCAGTCTTCAGTTTATACTAATTACTATGTGTATTGTAAGGTCTCTCTGTATTTCCTACTATAACCATCTTTTCCAGTTCTGTCAGTCTTCAGTTTATACTAATTACTATGTGTATTGTAAGGTCTCTCTGTATTTCCTACTATAAGCATCTTTTCCAGTTCTGTCAGTCTTCAGTTTATACTAATTACTATGTGTATTGTAAGGTCTCTCTGTATTTCCTACTATAACCATCTTTTATAGTTCTGTCAGTCTTCAGTTTATACTAATTACTATGTGTATTGTAAGGTCTCTCTGTATTTCCTACTATAACCATCTTTTATAGTTCTGTCAGTCTTCAGTTTATACTAATTACTATGTGTATTGTAAGGTCTCTCTGTATTTCCTACTATAACCATCTTTTATAGTTCTGTCAGTCTTCAGTTTATACTAATTACTATGTGTATTGTAAGGTCTCTCTGTATTTCCTACTATAACCATCTTTTATAGTTCTGTCAGTCTTCAGTTTATACTAATTACTATGTGTATTGTAAGGTCTCTCTGTATTTCCTACTATAACCATCTTTTATAGTTCTGTCAGTCTTCAGTTTATACTAATTACTATGTGTATTGTAAGGTCTCTCTGTATTTCCTACTATAACCATCTTTTATAGTTCTGTCAGTCTTCAGTTTATACTAATTACTATGTGTATTGTAAGGTCTCCCAGCGACCGTTTGAATTTTTTCGCTGATCGGGAAGGAAAAAAAATTTCATTTCCTACAATCTCTATTTGGTTACCCGTAGGTCGAAGAAAATACAAACTTTAAGGAAAGTCTCTGACCCTGAATTTAAGCTCTATGTTTTATTACATGTATTATCAAATGTCCGATGGAAAATCGAATAGCTGTATAGAGGAAGGCATAAGAAAGTAACTGGTAAGCTGAATAATGTACTGGTTTTATAATGTGCAGCACCGAGTTCAAACACTCGACCGGTACTAAAAGTGTCCAGTGAAGTTTCTTACTTCGATAAATACAATCCACATAATTTCATTCCTTTAAACATTGTAACATTGATAAACGAATACCTGGATAAGCAAATTCCATACCTTGGGATGGATTTACGTGTGTATAATACTGCACCTACCTTTGATGGAGGCTGAACGCGATGAAACACTAGAAACTGAACCGAGAAAGAAAACTTTAGATTTCTCCAATCACTGCAACCGAGAGGTGCACGTTCAAACAGACCAATAAAAACAAGTCGCTGATGTAAGATTCTAAATATGTACAGCCAGAGGGGATAAGGGTGATTAGAACTGAAAGTGAAAACGAAACTGAAAGTGATATCGAAAGAACGATGATCAATGTTCATAAATATGGGCCCTATAATTGTAAACAACCGAAAGTGTATAGTAAGCATTGTGCTTTAGAAACTTGGAATGGGTTAGGGATTACTAAGCCACCAGTAAGGTTTATTCCTGGAGCTTACAGTGATTTAAAACAAAGTATTTTAATCTCACATACACACACACCCACTCATAGATTCAACGCTGAGATGGCCTTCTCTGAACACACACACAGACACACACATGTACAAACACAATTGGGGCGCCAGATAGCTCAGATTGCAGCGCAGCGGCTGACATTACGGAGGTCTGTAACACTCTTCCAAATCAATATCATTCACGTACCGGTAGCCGTGGAGAGGTTTTTCCATCTAAACAAATCTGTCCTTGGTATGACGAGAGCCTTGCGATCTATGTGAGTGTAGAGTTTACATTGCATTACAACAATTACTACTAATACTAGTAATTGTCTGTAGCCCTAAAAAAGAAATACATTTTAAAGATTTAAGTACCGGGATCTATGATCTATTCTTGTCGGATCAGATGCGGACTTGAAAGGTGAAAACAGACTTAAGCAGAGGGTGCGGGTTCTAAAACGGTACCGGTACTATATCTCTCATCTCGTGCTTTTTCACAGATTCATTCTGGTAATGCAAATGGTTCGGAAAAGGCCCAAAATATCATGACAATCTTGCACAAAAATCACAGGAAAAGGGGTGTGGGAGAGGGGGGGGGGGGGTCGTCGGCTGAAGTCTGTACTCTGTAGCTAGTTATAATCCAAAAATCAAAGCATAATATGCATGTTATGCTTACATCAGATTTATCCCTGGCATTGTAGCAATTGGTGTTAGTAGCGAAAACATCTAAACATCTGGTAGGTTGGACTTGCAGAACCGAAATAAGATAGGCAAGAGCCTTCTGTATAGCCTCAATTGATGTTTGTCCCTAAATGGAGATTGAAAATCTATTAACGGCGGTGATGAAATAAAAATTAATTATTAAATTTGAAACAACAAAATTTGTTTTTACATCCACTCTACATACCAAGATATAAAAATAAATAAATAAATAAATAATGAGTATTAAATAAGCCTAAATATTGTTTGGAAAAGACTGAGTTACAGGCATTAGTCGCTGGATTGAAAATGGCGCAATGATTTTGTTAATTCAGATTTATTCCATTCCTCAAAGTGTCTAGTTTCAGCCAATTTGGCTTGGAAAATTTTAAAGTAAAACCAAGAAGAAAAAAACAATGATTGTACAGACCCGGGTGACGTCTGCAATAAACAAAAAATACAAAAATCACAGGTGTTAGAAAATGGTTTGATTTACACAAGTATGTGTAACCATTAAGCTGGCAATGTGCTATAAATAACTAACTTTCTTAATACCTCCATTGCAAAGACTGATTGATGCACCGCAGGCCCGTTACAACAAAGACCTCATGCCCTTTCAATTCATGGAAGATTAAAAAATAAAAATTATGCGGGTAGGCTATAGTCAAGTCCGCTTATTTCGAAGTCATTCCGATAAAAAAAGGACTTCGAATTATCAGAATACATAAAGAAAAAGAGCTTTAAAAAATGTGGATGACAGATCAACAATGTCGTACAAGTGTGCAGGGAGGTGGGGGTGGCCCTAACCCCTTTCTCTCTTGTAGCCTTATTGCAGACTCTTAACTATAACGTAGGCTTGGGCACACACACACATACACACACACACACCAGAATTGGTTGCCGCGCGGAGTATAGCACTACATGTACCTTGTTTTACAAGCCTGGAAAAGTGCTTTCACTGTGTCAGAATAAAAAAAGCACGCCAAAATTGCTTCGAATTAACCGGATCCTTACTTCAAAATTCGAACTGATATTTTTTAATAAAGCTTTAATAGAGAAATATTCGGTAAAATTAAACGACTTCGAAATATCCAAGAATTCAAACTATCCGGATTCGAATTATTCAGACTCAACTGTACTTGTCCACACGTTCATTTGAGTAGTGGGTGGGTTTGGGCATGCGCCAAAAGATAGCTTGCGAGGTAACAACAGCGAGAAACTGTGCCATCACTTCAGTGCTATACATTAAGATCTAGATCTAACTACAAATAAATGCAGTATGAAACTATTCATGCAATGATACATGCACAAAACTTGAGCCCAAAGCTTAGAAAAGTTGTCGGTAATCTGTAGATAACCAATGGTTTAAACAACAAGGAAGTAGTCCACTTTCGTGTTGTTTATGATTCTAATACACATAAATGAAATAACACACAGAAATAACTAGTAGCACTGATGACGGTATTTGTTTTTAAAGTAAAATTTTCACAAATACTAATATAAAGCTATATAAATCTATGTATCTAAATCATGCATAATCAATTTGAATAAAAAATCTTTTTCCACCCCTCCAATGACTCAGCAGCATAGGAATTAACCTGTACACTAGACTAGGATTAGAAAACTAAAGAGGAATGTACAAGCTTCACAGCGTAGGCCTGACTACGCTCCTAGGCCTAGCCTGCCAGCCAATCAGAGCTCCGAGGTTCACACAGGGAATTCCCGATTAGATTAGTTAATAAAATATTTCTGGGAACGGATCGGTTCTTTTTTTCTCGGATTTTCTCAGGGAGAGAAAGATTTTTGAAAAAAACCCACACTCATTCGCCTTGTAGCGGTCGCTTGTATCAAAATTTATTTTGTCCAACTTAGGGGCCTACATGTATTTAATTTCTTCGCAAATATTTTCTATTTTTTATCATAAAGTATATTTCGATAACACATTTTACGAAAATAACCCTTAGATACTTTTTTTTTTATTTTCCAAACACCAGGCTCATATAAAATTTCATGGAGAGCAGGAAATTCCAGGTGGATTAAGCAAAATGTATTGTAAAAAGAAGAAGAAAAGAACCGCTTGAGAATTAAATGTACTTGGGAATGACTGAATCAGTGAATGTTCTGGTATTTCCTGAGAATGACTAAATCTAGTATACGGGTTTGTAACATAAGAGCTGGGCACAGCTTGCGGACAGACATGGATACTTTTACTTATAGTATACCATAACCCTTTTGAATGTAGTCGAGACAGAAAAGCCAGTAAAACCATTTTCATTGTTTAGGAGAATGAATTTTACTTGTAGTTGTATAGTAGTTGCCTGCATTAGATGTATGGAGTAGGGTTTTTTTTTTAAATCTCAAGTTTGGTCTTTGTTATGCAGAGCTCGAGTTAAAATTAGGACATTAAATTCTGCACTAGTAATCTTGTTACAGGCGAGCACTGCCTCCCAGTATAGACCTGCACACAAAGGCTGATATCAAGTCTCAAAATTATCTAAAATTTTGAGTTCGTCTAAACTGCTCTCATAGGTGAAGTGCTGTCGAGGTTGGAAACTAGAAAATGTCTAGTGAATACTGCTTTAGAAAAGCAAGGTTGATACATCGTATCTTGAACACTTTGCATGCAGGATTGGCAGGATCAACGTTCATGTGTAGATGTATTTTATTGTTTTTAATCGCTAATCACAGATCTTCACAAGTTCTGCAAAAACAATTTTGCTGTCCAAACCATACTCTACAAGTACAGCAGATCATGGTTGGTAGTACTGATACGTTCTACAAAAGCAAGGTTATGATCAAATACATTTTTAAATGAACCGCATTGATCTTTATCGCATTTTAAACTAGAATATTTTCTTACAAGTTGTAATACCTATAAATATAATTTGTAACAAATGATCAAGTTATGCAATACCAAAGTTGATATTTTGAAACTTTTTGGCAAGGTTTTTGATACAATAGAAAAATGGGCAACATTATCATAAACAGGTATACATTTATTTGTTATTGTTAAAAGTACGCTGCTAGACCTACAATAACCACATCCAGTTTAAGCATCTCTTAATGTTGGATCATCAACACCTTTGTCTTTGTCCCTAAACATGGACCTCATCTACAAGCCATCATGGTTTTGGCTTATCGCAGTTTAATTTGGCCTCTACTTATGGACCAATCCAATTTCGTAAACCTTACCTGGCATTGCTCAAGAACCTCCACAACTTGGAAGTTGTAAACAGAAACAGATATGAGGGAGAGGGAGAGAAAGAGAGAGGAAGAGAGAGTGCAGAGGGGAAGTTGTTAGGGCAGCGAAAGAGGTTGTCATGAAAGACAGAATGTGCAAAAGAGAAGGAGGGCAACGGGTGGAGAAAGAAAGAAAACAAGAGAGAAAGGCAGACAGAATGCATAAGAACTACATAATAACTACTAGTGCATTACTCACTTATTCTCCCAACTGTGACATTGCATTATATGTTGTAACTGTAAGCCTGTGAAGATGCCATAACTAAGTCGCATAGGTTAACTTTTTTTTACAGCTCCTGCATAAAGGATCAAACTCAGAGACGGGTTGAGTTGAAACAGTCATTGTGAAAACAAGTTTTATTTCAATATTTCACAACAAAAATTTTATAGTGTTGCCTCCGTGTGGTCCAGTGGATGGATTTGTCCTCTATCAGGAAGAATTAAGAGACTAAACTATTCCACTACATGTCTCTTTGAAAACTCCAATCACATTGCTTGTTAAAGAAATAATGAACTCAGAAAAGAAACATTAACATTATGAGAAAGAATCAAAAACAAATGAGAAAATGACAAAGAGAAGTAATCAAAGTACATAAAATTTTTTTATCAAGAACGTGACCCAACCAGTGCTCATGAGCAACTAAGAAGAAAGAAATCTTTGTCTGCACTTTGATTTTTAGACAGGGACATATTAATAATGATAAAAACAACAATAACGAAATGGTAGCAAAAGTTTAATATTCTTACTGTACCACAGATTCTTAATCGGTCTAACACATACACACAAATATGAATATAAAAATCTATCAAGTCATAAAATACAATCAAATATCCTATGAAGATTGAAACTGTGCTGAACAAAACATACATATAAAACATTAAAAATGTATCTGTGCAAAAACAAAAGTGGCACTTTCCCACCCCCAGTGTCCTTTATGTGCTGACCATTCTCTGAGCTTCTCTTTCAAAACTGAACTCAGGTCTCTCATCTTTTTCCTTATTGTGGAGATATCACATCCAGCGAGTTAAGGACTCTATGCTCTAGGAAAAAATTTATAATAAGTAAAATGATGGGCACTTTGCTAGTGACATTTTGTTTGTATATCAAAGATAGCTGGTACTGCTTTTGTTTGTGACGAGAGAAACTGCCAGCCATTTTTTTAGGATAAGGTAATGAAGCTACAACAGTCCCGCAGTTTGATCATATTGTATCTCCACCAGATCATGTCTCTACTCTATTTGGTGTTTTTTGGTCCAGTTTCCACACAGTAAACATGGCCAACAGGTACATCAATAAAACAAATCTGTTCACAATAGGTATCAATTCTAGACACAAACAAATTATTTTACAGAAAATTGAATTAAAATATTTCTCATATGATAAAAAGTTTTTAAATCAGTAGTGGCAGTGACCGTATATTCAAATTATTATAGGCGTATCATCCTTGGCTATCTACAAGGGTTGCCCTGGCTCACTATTTCAATCCTCTTATTTCTTGCCAATTTTGGATTCTATTCCTACAAGCTGACAAGAAAACTTTCAACTAAAAGTAGGAAAAACTTGTTTGCTCTTGCCGAGGCTTGATTTTCATCCAACTAAAGGGACAACTTTATGATCGTCTGCTGAAAAAAATAATTTTACCCACCTTAAAGATGAAATCATGAAAAGGTATGCTTTATTCAACTTGGTTTTGATTGCATTAAAGTTTTAATTACACCACAAAAGAGGAAAGTAATTCTAGGTACATGTATAGAACATGGAATCAATATTACTGGACAATGGAATTTTAATAAACAATGGACACAGTCCTACAAACTAGGCCAGATGAAATCTGAGCTAACTCATCATAAGCTGTATTTACTGATGCATGCTGCATACAAGACAAAAAAAGTGATTGTGCACCTAGTATTACCCTAATCCATGATATAGCATTTTGGTTTCCAGATTTTCCGTCACATATAGTAATGCTCGAAGAACCTCTACAGTAGTATAATAATGCACTTATGAAAGTAAGGGTAAACAGCATCCAGCATTCCCTTTTCCCACTTCTACAGCGATATATTTACAGAGAGAAGAAGCAAATACGACATTAAAGGCTGTCACTAGTCCAGATGCGATACATGGTCACGATGTTATATTGGCTGCATCCTCATCATCATCAACTTCATCCTCATCTTCCTCATTAAAGGCTGTCACTAGTCCAGATGTGATACATGGTCACGATGTTATATTGGCTGCATCCTCATCATCATCAACTTCATCCTCATCTTCCTCATCTTCATCAATGTCGGCTGCTAAACTGGACGAAGAAGAGGTGACAGTGGCTCCTTTCTGGCGTAATCGCAGCACTTCTTTCAACAGTCTGGCAACATCCTTAGAGTTTTCCTCACTTCCCTCCTCTGTGAATAGAGAGTAAACATAAAAATGGTTCAAGGATGCCCAACTAGAGCTGCTAAAAAATCTTTTCACATAAAAGATAAAAAAAAAACAGATGGAGAGTGAAATCATCAGACCTGCCGGTTCCAAATCAGGCTTAGAGTAATGCCAACCTCCGCTGAGAGTAATTTTTAACATTTTGGAGTAATCATCAGACAATCAACATAAACAAAAAATACAAACAAACATACATGTGCATCAGACTGATGGATCCAAAGCGCATTAAAAGATTTCACTATTTATTTATAAACAAATTTTAATAAAATATTTTATATCTAATGAGTAGGCTATACAAATTTAGCTCCACAGGATTCAGAATTACCAAATAAAGTTTAATTTATAACTTATTTAATTTCAAGATAGAAGATTAAGGTGTTAGGGGTTAAAAAAAAAAAAAAAGCGAAAAAGCACCAACAAAAAATTTGAATTGAGCCTTAAGGCTCGAGCTAGATCGAGATTAAATATGAACAGTGATAAATCTAGATCTAGATCATGATGAGATCTAAATCTCAACGTGGGCCTAAGTAAATATGGATTCTTGAATCCCATCTTTAAAAAACCTGGGAAATCACTGCTTATCTTGAAGATATATTTCGTGATATATTCCTGATGGAATTCAATTAGTTTAATAAGATTTGGATGAAATGACAGTGTGTTGTCTCAAAAATTCAAGTGCAATTTAAGTGGCACTTCCCACTGAGGAACTATCAATGGGAAAATGCGATTGAGAAGCTTGACCGTAACTCTCTGTAAATAATTCTTTCTTCGTTTCTACGATATTAGATCCATTGCTCCTTCAGTATCAGCAGAAAGCGCTCCTGTTGCCACAAGAAGAGAACTAATGAGTATATCAAAAAGAAGCCAACTGTGAACAGTGCAACACATAAAAGAGACACAAAGAGTGCTCCACTATTGAAAGCACCTTGCTGAACTATACGTTAGACAATCGCATAATTTAATATCGACAACTAATTTTAACTTGAATACTACAAAAAATAATATTAAAAAAAAAAATCAGCATTCGATAATACTGTATTGCATTACAAGGCAAAACAATAAGAACAAAACAGGGCTAAATAGAGACCGTGATGTAGTAGCCTTAATAGTCAAGCAAGCACGCATAATTTTGATGGAATTGCCTGTAAAGCGTAATTTGTCGGCCGTCGGCATAACAAATTATGGTGAAACTATAATGTTGGCAGGTCTGAATCATGAAGGAAGGTTGGATTACTTACATAATAGACGTAATATAATCACATAATAGTGACACTGTCTTAGTGTTTAAGTTTCTTATATCAAAAGCAGAATCTGACCTCCTTCAGGCCGTGTCAAGTCTTGCTCCAGTGCCAGTTTTCCATTGGCACATTCTAACATAGCCTCATCCACTGTTGATTCACAGATCAGCTTGTAGATCTTTACTTCTCTGTGAACACATAGATATAGACAAATTGGAGTTGGATCAAGACAGATTTATCTCACAACATAGGATCAGATACATACATGAAGAACTTTTATCACGGCAGATCTTTAAAAAAAAAAAAAAAAACCTTCGGACCAAATTTGTTTAATATCTCTCAAAAGTTTAGGATAAGGTAATGAAATCTTTATCAATCAAGAGCATGGAATTACATAATAGGAAGAAGACAATTCTTACACCATCAAAGCCTAGATCATGATTTGCTTCACAAAAAGATCTTCTCTCAAACAAAGTTTTATGACTCAAGAACTTGGACCAAGGAAAAGACAAAGCTACATGAAGATTATTTTACAAAAACTTGAATTGATGGTAAATGTTTTTTCTTCAAATAGGCCTTGAGTAAAGGCAACTTAAAACAAGGGCTATGCATCTTGATATTAAGTGACAGCTAGTTAACAGAAATAAAAAAAAAATAAATAAATAAAATGTCCAACAATCCAGCTTACAGCCCAAACACGGACACACCCTTTGTTGCCCAGCAATCAATCAATTTAGTTTCCTCTCATGACGGCAAAGCTATGTAACTGGGATGACTATGTCATCACATTATGGAGGTTTTCAGAAAAGCTTACTGAGCAATGTCCTTTATACATTTTTTTAATCAGTTTTATTTAAACATCTGAAAAGATAGGCGAATGTAGAACTGATTGGCTTCAGTATGAAGAGTTTACTGATTGCTCCTATTGCTAGTCAACTTTCCAGAGCAAGCAAGCACTTACCTCTTCTGGCCAAGACGATGACAGCGGTCCTCTGCTTGTTTGTCATTGTAGGGATTAAAATCAATGTCGTGTAGAATAATTGTGTTGGCAGCACATAAATTGATGCCCAATCCCCCAGCGCGTGTTGACAGCAGGAACACAAAGATGTCTGGTTCTGAGTTGAAGCGGTCAATCAGCTGCAGTCTGAAAGGCAAGGATGTTTTCTTGAAGTTTTTATCTTTTTTTTTTTTTAAATTTTCTCATACATTTTCTGGCCATGCTCTTTCCCCATTTTACTTAAATAATGTTAATAAGGCTGATGTCACCACATCCCTCGTTTCTTTAACCTTCTATTTTCAGGGATGTAAATGACCTCTGAAAAAAAAAAGCTGATCATAAACATTCACCAATTTGGTGTGCACTTTAGAGGAAAAAACTTAATACTTAAGGTTTATGAAAATGGATTCTCATATTTAAGGACATCTTATTCTTTTTGGCAGGTTTTTGATAATTCTCTAAATGAGAAGCTTTTCTCTTTTCAAAATTACGAATAAAGTCATTGCTACTGACAGAACTGCTACTAGAAGCAGCAGAAGAAATGGTCCACGAGTTATTCTGATTTTGGTTAAGATTAACCCTTTCTACAGAGGAATGTGAGCATAAGGGCATTTCAATTTCTGATCTCATATCATGAACTATTTCATGAACAGATGGAGAAAGTTTCTTGATTTTGGGTCAAATTTTTTTATTTAGTTTTTGAGACTGAGACTTCATTCTCTTTCCTGATGTTTACATGTAGATCTTGTAACAAAGAGATGGATCTGTAAGACTGTAAATTGGTATGTAGAATATAGCACTACCTCAAATATCTCGATCTAGATCAGACCTAATTCTACACTCATACTTTTGAGAAACTAAACTTAGATGATTGTATTAAATCTAAATCTTTTAAATCTAGATCTTAGTTATGTTAATTTAAGCTTGACCTAGATTCCACAAAGAACAAATTTTTAAAAATCTTTATCTAGATCTAGAGCTAAATATTCCAGTCCATACTTATATCAAGACCTTAAAACAGTGATAGAATGCAGCTAAAATTGTCTATTAAAAACAGAATCTAGTATTAGAGTAATATAAAGTACTTAGCTTTGAACAGTAAATAATATCCAGAGTTAAAACAGGATGGCAATCAAAAATAGAAAGGATTTCTAGAATGTGTTTCTAGTTCCGGTAGTAGCCTAGAATCCTAGTAGTATTAACAAAGAACATTCCAAATAGCCACAAGTCTATTAGCCACATCCAAATCTATCAGCTCCGTTAAGAGTCTAGTAAAAATTGAGATGGTCGCGCTTTGAAACTGAAATGACCTTGGGGTAAATAGCAAGGGACTTGGGTCCACATTTGAACCTAGACTTGGTGCGGAAATACTTGTAACAGGAAGTTGAAAATAATAATAACAATAATAATAAACAGAAAGTGTGTAGTTGAGAAATGAAGATGAGTAGTCGAGTAGTTTTTTGAGTATGTCTATAAAGTAATTAACAAAAAAAAAAGATTTTATATGAAGGTAAGAGTTGAAACCAGAGGCAGCAGAAAAGTCTGAAATCAGAGTTAATCTGAGTGATTTACATCCTTGTATCTTGCTGCACAATCACCACAGCCCTCGTCTCCCTAACCTTCTATCTTGCTACACAATCACCACAGCCCTCGTCTCCCTAACCTTCTATCTTGCTACACAGTCACCACAGCCCTCGTCTCCCTGACCTTCTATCTTGCTACACAGTCACCACAGCCCTCGTCTCCCTAACCTTCTATCTTGCTACACAGTCATTACAGCCCTCGTCTCCCTAACCTTCTATCTTGCTACACAGTCATTACAGCCCTCGTCTCCCTAACCTTCTATCTTGCTACACAGTCACCACAGCCCTCATCTCCCTAACCTTCTATCTTGCTACACAGTCACCACAGCCCTCGTCTCCCTAACCTTCTATCTTGCTACACAGTCACCACAGCCCTCGTCTCCCTAACCTTCTATCTTGCTACACAGTCACCACAGCCCTCGTCTCCCTAACCTTCTATCTTGCTACACAGTCACCACAGCCCTCATCTCCCTAACCTTCTATCTTGCTACACAGTCACCACAGCCCTCGTCTCCCTAACCTTCTATCTTGCTATACAGTGACTACAGCCCTCGTCTCCCTAACCTTCTATCTTGCTACACAGTCACCACAGCCCTCGTCTCCCTAACCTTCTATCTTGCTATACAGTCACCACAGCCCTCGTCTCCCTAACCTTCTATCTTGCTACACAGTCACCACAGCCCTCGTCTCCCTAACCTTCTATCTTGCTACACAGTCACCACAGCCCTCGTCTCCCTAACCTTCTATCTTGCTACACAGTCACCACAGCCCTCGTCTCCCTAACCTTCTAACTTGCTATATTGTCACCACAGCCCTCGTCTTCCTGACTTTCTACCTTGCTACACAATCCAGCTGATCAACAATTAGGTGCAACTGAGCACTTCGAGGCCAGAATCTGGTTAAGAAATTCTACTGAAAAGGAGAGAATTCTATTATCATTTCATACCTGTCAGGGACTGGTGTTTGCCCATCAAGCCGTATAAATTTGTGTCCACGTTGCTGTAAGTAGAGCTCCGCCACATCCAGCATCATAGTGAACTGGCTAAACAACAACACCCTGTCAGCCTGGAAATGAGGTGAGGGAGAGTGAGGGGACAGAACCAGACTATTTCACAATATACAACTTTTGGGTTGAAAACCCATTATTTACATACACCCTTTGTAAAAAAAAATTAAGAAACAAAAAAGATTTTTTTTTAATGCCCAATCAGATACAAAAAAAAATTATAAAATCAAATCAACATTAAATTTTCTTTCAAAAATAATACAACAGACACCTTGCAAAGAATGATGAAGGTATAATTTTAAATCATGGTTAAAATGTGTTTGCTGAAAAGTTGAAATTCTATCTGACAGAAGAGAAAGGTGAAATCATCATCCCTAGAAAACTATTGCCAACTGAGGGAATTTCTGGTGATATGTAGCGGTTTAAATAGCACATCTATAGGAAAATTCTCTTAAATTTCAAATGGTTTACAGCTTATTAATGAAACATTGAAGCCAATGAAGCATTCATTAACCAATAAAAATATCCACATCAATGTTACAGGTCCAATACATAGTGACAGAATAAAGTAAAACAAATGTGAAATGTTCCTTGATTATTCAATAAATGTAAATATAGAAGTTTAATAACCATCTTTACCGATGTAAAAAAGTTGCAACAATAAAAGCAAGAAAATTAATCTTATACATTCCCTGTCAGATTTTTCACTCACTCTTTCTTTCATGGCTGGCAACAGCTCATCCAGTTTGTTGAACTTCCCAGAGTCCAGGACCACAGAGGGATCAAGATCAAACTTGCTTAGATATTTCTGAAGTGGAACACATGTTAGGTTAAAATTACCTTCAATCAAGCATAAAGTCATCGTACTAAAAGAATCTTATGAATGTTTAGTATACACAAAAGGCATTTGAAAATATTTTCATACATTACTATGTTTTATGGTATTATTTTAGAGAAAGGGAATATACAGCAAACAAACACTTACTGGATATTGCTTGCAGAGGGCCATGAGGTCAAAGTCATTCATCACAGACATGTCTTCTTGGATCAGATTGGGCAGAGCCCCTCTTTCTCTATGAGATGGTTCCTGTCAAAAAGAACACAATTGAACTGCCTGGCTTCCTTTTCATCTCTTTGATTATGAAAATGGAATTAATGTCATTTTGACAAAACATGAGCAATGCTGAACTACCCTCGACAAAGCTTTCGCTTTGTATTGCGAGAATGCCAATAATACTGACAGGGTTAACTAGAAAAATGAGGGCTATAACACTTTAGCAACTAAAACTGTCACTCATTGCTTTCTACATTTTTTTAATACAAAAACCTTATTCAAATAGTAAAGAAATTTTCTTTATATCTTAATTGAACAATTAAAGAAAAGGATATTGCTCAGATAGTAATTTCAGATTTTTATTATGTTAAGAATATATATGGTGCTTTTTTTAAATAATTACTTTTCAAACATGGATCTCTAAGTTTAGTTACTAAGGACGTAAATCTTTCTCTGCTCCCTCCCCTGCCCCCCGCAACCTTTCCAGCTCTTACTTCATTTGTTTTTTTTTTCACCTTTGCATGACCATGTTGCTTGCTCTAGATACTATTTATGTCTATCTCGGAACATTAAACTCCATTGAATTGAATCAATAAGTGAAAAGATTCCCAACCAAATACATATATACTTCCAGAGTAAAAAACACAACAGATACTTCATGATATACCCATTCAGATTATCAGAATCAGAGAGAAGAGACAGAGACTGGTGGAGACAGAGACACCACACAAACAGCCATAGACAGAGAGGGAGATATAGACAGGCATAAAGACTGAGATTAAGATATGGCGGATTCCACGAAAAGGGGTGAAAAAGGTCATGCCAAATTAAATGCCTTTTATTCCAGACTTTTAATACATTTATGACTCTGATTTATGTTTCTATCATTCTTGACAATGTGAATAAACTACCTTATCTAAATAATTTGGTTTTGACTTATCTATGTATTTTAAAAAAATTTTTTTGTGTTCTGACCGTCAGAAAATGCGTCACACAAAATGTCCCATATTTACTATCACAAGGTTCGGGTGACTGCTGTGACCTAAAAAAAGAACCCGAACATGATGCCTGGTGGTTTCTTTGTATTCTTAAAAGTGTGCACTTTGTCTAAAATCATTTTTGAACCGATCGAGTCCCTATTTCTTTGTGTGAGGGAAATGGGAAAACCCCTATGACATCAGCGTGTTGTGTGTCGCCTTGAAGCATTGGCGTTCGGAACCACTTTTTCCATCAATATCGGGTCTTTATCGCCTATAAATAGTAGACTCCATTGAAAAATATATAACTATCTGGAATAAATAGATTTTAGCCCTCCGATATAATTTTTAACTGCTTCAGACTAAAAAAAGAATTCAGCATACCCTATGTGTCGCCTCGTTCTGACCGTCGGAACTCCCATTGATGTTTCACTTTCTCGCGTCACAAAGGCTATTAATACGTATATTTTGTTCTACAAGAGCTCTAGTGTTGCTACTTTGATTTTACGTTAACGGATCTTCTTTGTGAGGTTTGTAAAGGTGAATTTGTAACGTATTGTTAATGTGTGTCGCCTGACCATCGGAATCAGCGTTCAGAACCGCAGCCTAGATCTAGACTTTCAGAGGTCTTCAAACCATATGTACTCACTTGCTGTGCGCCTCCTATGGCGCCAATATGAAAAAAAAAAACCCGTTTCAACATAATTGAATGGCTTTTGACGAAAAGAGTAATTTAATTGCACCTGATCTGAAGTTCATCGGTTTACGACAAATTCTTTACAATTTATACGAAGGTCAGAATCCCCGACACACAGGAAGTTCCGATCATCAGAAATAGCGACATATTATAAAATGTATATATTGTGAAATACCTTTTTATATTAAATTATTGTTGTTCTTGACTTAAATGACTATACTTGAATAGTTTTAGTATTGTTCCAATACTTTGATGTATTGATGCAAAAAAAAAAAATACTGCTGTAGTGTTGAAGATAAATCCTCATTGACAAAACCAACCTGCGTTGAAGTTTTATTACACATGAGGTAAGGTGCACCATTTTTGTTGTAACTCAAAAATGAAATATCTCTAGGTCTTAAAAATTACATACTTGAATTCAGCTTTAAATTCCCTTTCTTTTGATGTATAATATGTGTGTGTGTTGTTGAAAGTTGAAAATTTTATAATTTTGGGACAATCTTGATCCATGTTCGTGGAATCCGCCATATGTTGGAAAGAGACAGAGAGGCAGATAGGAGAGAGAAAGAGACTCATAAAAAGAGAGATAATTAACAGAGAAGAGAACCACACAGATAGAGGAATAGAATATATGAGCGAAGACAGACAGAAGACACACAAACAGATACAGAGAGACAGAGACACAGACATTCAGACAAGGAGAGAAAGTGCGTGTATTCGTGTATTTAAGATCTATTTTCCCTAGAATGAAAGCCAGTAGTTTAACTCAATTTTTTTTGTATTTAAGGTTATATTTAGAGAAAGTTGGTCTTACTGTAACCAGCAACTATTTTTGTTTCCACAATTGGCATGGCACTAACGTTACAATGCAATAGAAATTATATCACACAGTACTTTGTGAAGAAATATGTCGGCTAGGCCCATTGCCTGTTTACATCATTTTAGCCCTGACATCATATCTGAATTTTGTTCAAGCAAAAATGTTACCACAAAAAAAAGGCACAATATGAGAGTCTGAAGAAAAAATGAGTGCTAATGGAGAGCTCTTCTGTCAAATTTGATTTTTACAACATTTTTACTGGCAGTGACGTAAGAAGCAGAGGTAGACCTGGAATTTAGGATGCCGACTGATTAATCTTATCTGTAGCGAATTAGAATCCTTCAGACTTTGAATAAAATATTTCAATAAATCAATCTGACTGACCTAAAGCATAAAAACATCATTAACTTACTAACCTTGGCTACAGCTTTTGCCATTTTGCGTAATTTACTGTCTTTGAAGAGGTTCCTCAGTAAGAGCGGGTGGTTAGCCACCTTCCGGAATTGCATGAAAATGCCCACGCCACCAGCGGTGCTGTTTGCCTCACTGCCATCCTCAGCACCCGCTTCACTAATCTCTAGGGAGTATTTGGTCACAAGGCGATCATAAAGCTCCTGCTGGGACGGGGACATACTGCACCGCACTATAGTCTCTGTCTTTTTGGGTAAATGTTGGAGTACCTGAGATAGGGAAAAGATGACCAGTTAAACACAGACTGGCTTTATGAGCTGAGAATATTCTTGTCCATAGCTAACAGAGGCAAATTTATGTCAAAACCACCAGATGAAATATTTTATTCTGCTATGAAGCTGTTCAAAACCGGAAATTTAATCACAGACCTTTAAATTGTCTAGAGTGTCAAGGTGATAAATAAATAGGCTCAGGCTTGTTGGCAATTATAGGATGGACAGGTATGTGGGCAAGTGCCAGCAGGGGTCACAAAAGTCACCACAATAACATGACTTCATCGACAGATTACTGCTATAGCACATTTTATTAAGAATCAATTCTCCTTTTGGATTCTACGATTTAGGTAAAGAATGACACTTAACTTTGGTTTCTCCTCTGCTTAGCAGTACAGAGTTTAAGATTTTAGCTTTTAATATTTTATACAATATGTAGCTATATCTTGCACAAAAGTTACCTTATCCAATTATATCTTATTGAAAGAGTTTGTTTTTATTTTGTAACAGATTTTCACAAAATACATAATTATTTAAGCAACAAGTGGCTCAATATAAATTGGATTTTCAAAGATAAATAAAATCTTTCTTCAAATAATATTATTACAAGGGTGTAAAGACAAAAAGTGGCCTGAAAACTAGACGTGCAAACTCTTCAAGCTCAACAAAGAATGACAACTGGCATGCTCTTATCTTTCATATTTTTTTCTTTTTCCTTTTCTTTTGCATTTTTTTTTTTGCTCAACTCATAAAGCACTAACCTTTTTGGTTCGTGAATTGCTTTGCAATCCTCTTTACGAAGATTAAAAAGTTGGAGAGTGTCAGTCACTCTTCTGTTATACACATCAAGGCAACCTGACCAAGTTTAGAACTGAACAAATCTAATTGTTACAAAAGCTGTGCAAAGGAGACTGAATTACTTGCTCATTGGCCTATGAACTGTGATGTTAGCAATCTGTTTTCATGCTCATGCATGGAAACTGAATTGACATGTGCTTGGTAAAAACCATATTATACACTTCTTGGGATAATCAATTCATCAATTCATTAAAATTTGAAAGATCCACTGTCAAAAGACTTTATGGAAGTTATTGCCTTCTGCAGATAATAATTATAATTATAAACCCAAAGCTATTTTCAGTTCAAATTGGAATTAAAAAGCTAGCTTGAGAACACCCTTTAAGTTTAGAGTGTCAGTCATTGAACCAGAACTTCAATAAATGAAACAAGAGATAAAGAAAGACAGATAAGAGGAAATCTCACATCTTTCTTAAGCCGGCGCAGAATAAACGGCTTCATGATCCGCTTGGCTTGGGCTATCCGGTCTCTCTCAAACCTGCTCTTCTGTTTTTCTTCTGATGAGCGCTGAAATTTTACAAGGAAAGTACAAAGGAAAGAGAAGTATATTACTGTTTTCAAAGATAGTTTGTCAAACCTTTCATGAATTTAAGTTTTTAAAATTTTTCTCCACAAGACCCCATTTGAGTGTATTTAAGTATCCAGCTAGCTCTAACACACAAAACATTTTCAGTCTCTTACCAGAGCACAGAGACGCATAGAATAAAAATTTGAAATATGATATAACAAGATAAAGATTAATATCTTTAAAGCAGCCTGAAATTTAACAGAGCAAAAGTGGACGGACTAGAACCAATGTCTTAAGGGTAGTCCAGCACCCTTCAGCCTGAACTGTCTTGTTGCCATTTCTACATTTTTACTAAATAGAAGTTAAACAAAAATGTTTTCCCCAAGCATAAACTTCTGAATATGTTTAACCCACACTGCAACTTGCTAAGACTTATCTACTGAGCCAAAGGGTGAAGAGCAAATTGCCTGTGAAATTTGCTAGTCTTGAAAGAGCTTTTAAATACAACCATTTGGATTATAAAAATGTTAAATTCCTTGTGCAGCTTATCTATGAATATTTTAAGTATATGAACAATGACAATATGAGTTTCAGCTGTAAGAGCTTAACTTGAATTTTAAATGGTTAGGTGAGTCTGAAACTCAAATGTCATCCATGCATTCTATCTTTCTCAACAAATCTTCTTTAAAAACAGATCTTAGCCAACTTGAAGATCTAAATTATACATTTTTTATCCAAATATGCTTCAGATCTTTGGTACCTATAGTTTTTACCACTAATGACGTTTTTGTTTCAAATTTTTTAATTTCTTAATTACAATTCAGAGAACAAGGCTTAACAACACTGACAGCCAGACAAAAATAGCTATCCCACTATTCATACAATGTTAGAATTTTCAGCTTGATTCACAAGCCATGCAGCCACCTATTTACAAAATTAGGTCACCGTTAAGTCAAATTAGTTCTTTTCCCCATCTCCCCCACCCCATCCTTTCCCTCTTCTGACATACTGATGAACTCTGATTTGTGAAGATCGCTACTTTCATGAAACATTATAATCTATAGCCTACATTACATACTTCTGTCTAATTCCTTGGATCCTGCAAACATTTCATCACTTTTTTTTTGCGAGATAAAAAAAAATTGCAGGATGGACATTCTTTTTAAAAACTAATGAGGATCAATTAAGGTGTGAGGTTATATTTCTCAGCCTGTCAAAGCACATGTTTGCCGTTCAACTTACTGAAATCATAGCAAACACCTTCTTGAGATGATCTGTCTTGCCCTGAAAAATTTCTGGCATCACAAAACAGAGTAGAGACATGAGTTCCAACAAGTTGTTCTGTAGAGGGGTTCCAGTCAACAGGAGACGACGTTCAGCCTGCGGTCATTTCAAGTTTAGAAAAAAATGAAACGTTCATAAGAACTTGACAGGGTATTCAACATGAATGACATGTGTGGGGCAGAATATCGCTGCTATCAAATTTAAGTAACTCTCCACTGAGCAGTTCTGGCACATCTGCACACAATTTTGCTTGTCAGGTCCCTTGAGTTAGTTAAGAACGACAGATTGAAGCTCTCCAGTATTTCTATTGGGTCACTTAGACAGACAGTAGTCTATTCTTCATTCTCAATGTGTAAAAAATTATCTTGTTTATAAATAACTTACATTCATTTGATCATCTTTGGTTCAAGGGTCAAGACAGGTAATGTTGATGAGAATGGTATACAAGTCAGATTTATTGTTTTTAAATTGATCTTGGATCAGTGTTGTAACTTGATTTTGCCCAGTTTATGAGTCTCCTCTGTTGATCGTTAAAAAAATGAGCTTTCTGACTTTGATAAAAGGAGGCCAGCATATGTAGGTCTAAATATCACTGAAAGTGAATGAGGACATGTGTGTTACAAATGGGAAAGGGTTGTAACAGAGCCTCGGATAAAAGGCAGATAAAAGCACACGATGTTCCCAATCACTGAAAATCATCGGCGCCGCAATGATATCAATTTTTTCAAAACATTCCTTCAATTTAAAGTTAAAAACAAAATAAACAGATTTGGGTAACATACACTAACTACTGAGAAGATGAATTCAAGGTTATAAGTTTTAAAAATTCATATTTTGTATGAAATGACTATGTGTTGTAGCTGTCAAAGTGATGATCAATTCACTGCTAGTTCATTCACCTTGATCTAGTCAGTAGCCCCCTTCACTTTCAGAGCTAGAGGTAGGTGAAAACTTGGGTTTTTTCAACTAAAAAGAAGGCAACAATTTCTTTTTCATCAATGGCTTTTTCTGAGCTAACTTTATCTTGCTTTTCACATTTGCATGAATTTTTTACTGCACTAGTACTAATGCCAAATGAACAAGTGATTATTTCATCAATATATAATTAAAACGGATTACATTGAAGATCTAAAACCAGAGACTCCATTACTGACTTTGTTAATCCATATTTTAATTCATAAGCTGCGGAACTCAAATGAACCTCAGCTAACGCTTGGGTGTCTCGACTGCAGGCTCTAACTAAGTTGACCAACTGAATACCAGGCCAAGGGTATGGGGCATTGAATTCTGAGCCATAACACTAAGAATCATTGCTTCCATTGTTGCTGCACGGTCTGACACTGGGATGGTGGGTTTAGCCTTAGGTGACTTTCATCCTCATATGAGCTAACTGGAGGGCTACTTTGATCTTTTTTAAATAGATGGAAAAGCTTATCCTTATTGCCATAGAAACTTCCTAACACATAATTGTCTCTTTAAATCTCAACAATTTTAATATGTTTCTATGACGATATTGTTATTCTAGCAGGAGATTTTAATGCCAAAGCAGGACAAAAACAAGGTGAGAAATGTATAGGAAGATTTTCAAAAGGGAAGAGAAACTCAAACGGAGATAAACTAATAGAATTCTGTGAAGATAATAAACTTTTCATTACAAATAGCGCCTTCAATCACCCATCCAGACACATAACAACATGGACAGGACTGTGGCGAGACAAAATTACAGGCAAACTTGTGAATATATTCAACCAAATTGATTACATAATTGTTCCAAATCGACAGAAACATTTATTAACCAACGCAAGGTCATACGCTGGAATAACTCTAACAAGCGACCATAAACTGTTGAAAACAAGTCTAAAAATAGAACAATACAAATTATGGAAGGCAAACTACACAAAAGGAACACCAAAATTAAACGTGTCAAAACTAACCGATCAGATACAAGCATACAAGGAGGCCGTCAACACACATCTAGCAACGTTAGACAAACAAAACTCACCAAATGAGACCTGGTATAGAATACAAGACATTTTACGTAGTGCAGCACACACGACGGTGGGTACACAGGAAAGACACCAACAAAACCGCGAGCCTAGCAAACAAATATCAGAGCTGTCACGAAAACAAAAAGAACTAAGAATCAAAAGCCAAAACACGAAGAGAAAAAAGAGAAAAAAGCAGAGCTCAAGAAAGAAAGGAACAAAGTGTTACATGACATAAGAAAAAAAGTCATAGAAGAAAGAGAGAGAATTATAGAAATTAAAATAAGCGATGTTGACACAGCACAAAATGACACGGCCATGTTCAAAGCTGTCAAACTACTAAACCTAGATAGAAAATATGAGGCCATTAAAGTTGAAGACGAATCGGGAAAAACTGTAGCACACCCAAAAAAAAACTAAACATCGTCACAAACTTTTTTCAGAGTAAATTTCAAAACCCAAATAAACCATTCATTGAGGCATTCTTCGGTGAACCTAGAAAACTAAAAAAGCCAATAACAAAAGAAGAAGTAGGAAAAAGTATAAATAACTTAATAACAACCGGGCACCCGGAAAAGATGGCATTCAAGGGGAGCTTTTAAAATATGGACCAGAGACGATCGACAGCTATATTGCAAATATTATTAACGAGTCCTTCGAAAAACATGAAATCCTTGACATCAACACGGGCGAAATCATACCGTTACCAAAGCCACGAAAACCAAAAGGTCCGCCTAAGAATCTGCGACCAATAACACTGCTAAACACCATCCGAAAAACTCTTTCAACTATCGTACTTGAGAGAATAAGACCACATGTAGAAAAATACATCTCTCATAGTCAAAGCGGTTTTCGTCCAAATAGAAGTACAGCAGACGTAGCATGGACACACAAATGGCTGGCCGCAAAGACACTACAAGAAAAGATAAACATAACAATTACTGGGATAGATATGTCAGCAGCCTTCGACACAATAGACAGAGCAACCCTCCTTAACATACTCGAAACCATCATCGAAGAAGACGAGCTGAGATTAGTGCGGTTCCTTCTAAGCAACACCTACCTAAATATAAGAATAGGAGGAGCAAAAGAGGAAAAGAAATTTACAAGTAATATAGGCACACCTCAAGGAGATAGCCTTAGCCCGATCCTGTTTGTGGTATATCTTGAAAATGCTCTCAAAGAAGTCAGACCGATACTTCCTGAATCCGAAAAGACTCTTCCCAATGAAATAGCATATGCAGATGATGTGGACTTCATAGCACGAGAGAGAATAGACGTAGCACAGATACAGAGGGTTCTAAAAAGATACAATCTTGAAGTTAATGTCGATAAAACAGAATATACAATACTGGACAGAAATGAAAAAAGCTGGAAAAACACTAAAAAAGTCGGAACCCTAATTGAGACACAGAGGATGTACAGAGAAGAAAGCAACTGTCCACCGCAGCCCTAGCCAAATTACAGAACGTGTGGGTAAGAGGCGACAAACTTAAGAAGAAAACAAAACTGAAGCTGTATAGAGCACTTGTCAAATCTGTCTTAACTTACAATTGTTCTACGTGGGCACTAACACAAGCTGAAGAAAAGAAATTGGATGCGTTTCACAGAAAACAGCCGAAGCGGGTTGTTGGGATAAGATACCCAGTAAAGATAACAAACAAGGCTCTTTACAAGCAATGCAATGAACGCCCGCTTTCACTGTATGTTTTGGAAAACAGATGGCGTTTGTTCGGACATATACTGCGACGCGACAGAGAAATCCCAGCCAATAAAGCCATGGAAGGATTCTTTATCCCACAAGGGGACAAATACAGGGGAAGACCAATCACTACCTTGCCAGTGGTCTTGAACAACGACTTGTCCCGTTTAGAAAGTAATACTTATGGTCTTAAAACCTTCAAAGACATTGAAAACCTGAAAAAGATCGCAGAACAGAGGGATCAGTGGAGGATACTATGCACAGGAATACAAAAGGCAGCCGAGGCGTTGCAGTCTGACGACTACGATGCGGAACAGCGATAAGTCAAGTAAGTCTATGACGATATGATCTTTAAGGCCAACTTGCCTCTTCCTCCATAAATGAGAACACTATTACAAAGACTGCAGAGAGCTGTAACCGGCTTGTTTATTTTCTTAATGCTCTCACCAATACCAACGGTCATATTTTTCATCTTTACCTCTTCCAATGACCTTTTTAAGTTGAACTTGTTCCTCACTTCACTGTTTATTTCTTTGACTTAAGCCTCTTCTGTTCTATCCAGATGTCAAGGTGCCATGGTAAGAACTGACTCCTGAATCTAAGACCACACGTTAGAGGTTTTTACTGAATCTTAAACTTAAAATCAAGTTAACTTTTGCTAATTTTGTGATTTCTAGCGCTTTTGTTTTACCTGTGATCTGGAATCTAGTAAGTCCTCTCAGCTATAGATCTCACTCGCAACACCTTAATCAAAAGGCTGACTATACCTGTCATGACATGTGCTTTACCCAGTTTGACAAGACAATGAATGTGTATGTGGGTGCGCAGGCAGACCCAATGCAAGGCCTGAAAAACCAGGTTAATCAAAAGTTGAAGAACATTGTATTACATGCTAAGGCATCAGCCAAACTCAATCTCTGTAATTAGTTTAATGTTTCCTGGGTTTCTTTTAATCATACAGAGTCTGCCAATCCATCCCATCTGATCGAAGTTTGGCACCTCCTCACCCTAGACTAGCGGTGCGGGGCAGAAAAAAAAAACAATAAGGGATGACTGTAATGCTGAGGAAAAAAATAGCGTACCGAAGTTCTAGAGCCAGAAGTAGATCTGGTATAATTATGCGTATTTTACCGATTAATGTCTGTGCATCGGGCATCTATAGGCCTATCGGATTTTCTTCCCACTCATCACTCTCAATCTCCAGGTTTATGTTGCTACATTACAAGTGTAAACAAAACAATGGACTTCGGCAAGATAAAAGATGTAATTCGGAACTGTTCAAGACCATTCTTAAATTTTGTGAAATTAAAATGCTTCACGGACACATTGGAGACAGCAATATCATGGACCAGTTTTACAGAAAGTGCCAAGATTACTATTCCGCAGACTTCGTGTTTGGCCAGATACACGTGGTGTTGCACTGAACACAGGATACTTACAGAAAATGCTGAGTTAATAATTCTGAGGAATTTGTGTTTACTCGGAAAGCCATGGCAGCTGGCCACAGGCAAATTTGAGCTTAGTTAACATCCAATATTTTTTTTTAAACGCTTGTTTTTGAAAAGGCGAATTACCACTGAAAATAATTTGTTTTCTTCAATCCGCTGATTTTCAACCACGGATTTCCACGAAAATTTCTGAGGCCTGGAAAGGCAGAAAAGTGTTCAAGCTGGGCAAAAGTGAAATAAAATTGGTGATTTTCATAAAATAGTGTTGAATTATATGATTATCATTAGTTACAAGATTATTTCGCATTTGTAAATGATAGTCTTGCAGTTCCACAAATTTTTAAATCTAATCGAAGGACAAACTAACCTTCTGTACTGGTAGAAAAACTTTTACTTTGGCAAGAAAGACGGCAGGTTAAGGACAAACGGTGGGACCGCTCAGTCAAATGAAAAAGATTTGATATTGGCAGCGTTTTACATATTTTTACCTTGATAAATTCAAATCAGCAAACCTGACATGTTTTGGCATACTTACTGAAATTTTCATCAAATTTTGAAATCTCATCGAGGACATATTCTTGAGCATGTGGCCCTCATCAAAAACTGCATAATGGAAGTCAAATTTCTTAAATAACACTCTGTCTTCCACACTGCCAGTTGCCATGTTGTACCTAGAGAAAAACATTCATAAAATGCCATTTTAACCATATGACAAACCTGCACAAATATTTAAAGTTATATATTGGGAGGAAAAAGCCTATGAATCATACAATTCTTCACAACAAGACTATGTGACTTTATTTGGGTAATCTATGTCAGAGCAATGTCATAAAATAAAGTAATTTTATCTTTATTTAAAAACAGAAAAAAAGATTAAATTACCTCTTTCACCAATGTGACTTAACTTTAAACATATCAACCAATTAAACTTCTTAAATATTCAAATAAAATTTTTTTAAAAATCCCTCTAAAATCAGTAACGATCTTGGCTAACAAGTTGGTAGCTAAAATATAAAGAAACAAGAAGGTAGAATTATCATTACATTGATAACAGGTCATAATAACATGAAAAATTATTAAATACTGAAAAAGACCACAAAAAAGTAGAAAAGTTGCCAAGAGCAAACAAAATAAATCTTTATTCACAAAATAAGGACATTAGAATGTGGAATGATTAGAACAACAAATTCTGAACTCCAAGAAAGCTGCCAAGCACTGTGAAAACAGGCTAAAATTTATGTGACAAATTCTTAGCCAAGGGTTACATTATTCAAATGCAATGCCTAATATCATGAGTTAAATTTTTGTCAATAGAATAAAAACTCTCATCTCATCTTGCTTACGTTGTCAACAAAACATTGAAATCCTCTCCTTGGAAAAAGATGGAATGTCGCACCGCCCGCCTCTCCTCCTGAGAGCCATAGTAGACAATCACCTTGAGGCTGGGGCACCAGCGTTGCAGTTCTCGAAGCCAGTTCTCTGAAGAAACAACAGGCTAGGTATAGACCCCTCTTAACATCATCTTTGATCCTATCAATGAATGTTAAGCATAAACTTCAACTTATGATCAATCTTTCCAGATGTTGTCTCAGCTCCAAAAGGATTATTTTTCCATTCTCTGTTAACCATAATACAAAAGTTGTCATTTCTCATGAATGTTGTCATAGATGGATTGCGCAATAGGCATTTATGGATACAAAAACAAAATGGACTAATTTATCCTCTCGTAATGTACTAAATATCATTAAGGAAGAAAAACTAACAAGAATGGTAATATCTGTTTACAAAAAATTGGCTTACCTATAGTTGATGATGGTACAATGATGACATGGGGTCCCTCCTCTCCCTCCTCCATTAGATGCGCTATGAAAGCAATAGCCTGAATTGTTTTGCCCAGACCCTGAAAAGTCATGAGAAAAGGATGAAAGTTATTTCACTCAAAACTATGAAGAAAATCTGCAGCAAGAAGTATCATTTTAAACAGAAAGGGAAGGAGAGGTAAGCTATGTGTGAGAAGAGCAAACTGAGATTAATTAATTATATTGTTAGCTTCCTTAAAATTAGAATCTCTTAATTTAAAGAAATTTAAAGCTAAACATTTCCCTAAAGCATCTATCCTTAATGCCTTTATTGACCCCTACAGCTTTTCATAGAGCTCTCATAAGGCTACTTGTTTGGGTTTTTTTTTTGTAAAATATAGATTCTCTTCAAGGACAAACTATATCTAACTCTAGTTAGTAATGAGCCTGCACATAATCTACATCTTTCACGGCACTGAAAAGGATTTAATAATTATTATTATTATTATTATTTCTTTACCAGACTATATGACAAACAAACAAAATATTTTTCTTGAGCACTTGTCTTTTCTTTGGGAAATTAACCAACAATTTTGCTAACCCCCCCAAAAAAAATCACATTTATAAAAATACATATATATATATACAGTGGCGTCACGACGATTGGGAGTTTAGTGGGGCTGAACAATAACTAAGACTAACTTTATTGGCCAATTTTACTTGTTGGGTAATATAAATAATTGTATAAATGTGACCAAAAGCTTCTCGTCATGAGGCAGAGAACTGAAGCCATTGTGAAGTAAATAGTCAACTCTATTCAATGTGTCTTCAAGTTTAAAAACATAGAATTATATTTTTATAAAATATAAATGCAGCTTAGTTTCACAGATGCTTTAATTATCGAGTGAATGGTAAACATGTATAACATCTGGATCATTCTGTCAGTCTGGCAAAATAATGCCTCACAGAGACGGTCCTCACAATGGAAATTTATCTAGGTCGGTGTATCAAGCCGATAGGCAAGGCCGTCAAATTTTAAGGCTAAAGCCCCAATGCAGTGTAAAATACCACTGAACTGGCACCAAGCATTCTTCCCAACGAGGCACGGCTGAAGTCAAGCAACAACGTTAATTGTATCTATGGGAACAGAAAATTTTGGGGCTTAAGGAAAACCTTCTTACTTGTTTACAGGAGTGTCATGCTTGTTAGAACAAGAGCTTGTAGTAAGCATATTTCAACCAATTATTTTGCAAGAGCAAGATGTGTATATTGGCACTTTTTATTGCGTCAAAGGATTGTTGGGGATATCATGTTGTTTAGACCTATAAACCAAATGTGAGAACAATGAAGACATAGATATAGCTTGCAATCTTCAGTTGGTGATGATGGTTACCATTCTTTTATATCTGCTATTTGAAAATTAAGTGCATGAAATTGAAACAGAACAACGATTGTGTCCAAACAACAGGGTGGAGCTCAAGCCCCTAGCCCGATCACGCCACTGTATGTATGTATATATATATGTGTGTTGTAAATTTATGAGAGAATATTCCCACCATCTCGTCTGCAAGGATTCCATTGAGTTCTTGTTGGTGCATGATGCGAAGCCAACTTAGACCAACCAGCTGATATGGCTGAAGCTGAAATCTGAACAGTGGAACCAAAGAAAAAAAATACATCAAGTCATGTTTTATCAATCATTTCTTCAGTTCACTAGCATAACATAAAATCTCTGAATTTGAAAATTCTAATTATGAAAGTATTTTTAAAATATTTCAGTTTCAAAAACATCCTTTAAGATAACTGTCGCAGATTCTGAATAATTAGAATCCACAACATCACAGATAGATCCAGTTAATTTGAAGACAACAGTTAGCTTTTGCAGTGCTGCAAAGAACTGTTCCCAGCTAAAGAGAAGGCAACACAAACTCTGAGAGCGTGTGTGTGTGGGTTTCTCCAACCTACTTCACAGACAAGAGTCTGCACAGTACAGTAGTAGGAACAAGAGAGAGGGGAAAAGAATCTGGTGGGGTTCAGGTGTGAATTGTTTCTAGACTGCCAGGGGAGGGAGTGTTGTACACAATCAATGCTGGCTGCATCTAGTAGGTTGGTCAGACTCAGAGCAGGCTTAATTTTTATTGTGCTATGCATGCTATATCTTTATCTAATCTAAAGTTATTGCTACTACCACTCCAATTACCAGTCTTCAGAGAAGTCCATGCAAAAGTGTAAATTTTATAAGCAAAATTAAAAACACCAAACAACTATTTAGGCCTGCCATAAGATGAAAATAGAGAAAATGGGGCACTTGAATTGATGGATAGGAAACGCAGTAAAGGGAGACATGAAAGATGATACACAGATTGACAAAGTGGCTGAATACTGGAAAACAAAAGCACTGAAAACAGACATCTTCTTCTTTTTGTTACTGCTATCATTATTATTATTATTATTATCATTGTTGTTGTTGTTGTTGTTGTTGTTGTTGTTGTTGTTGTTGTTGTTATTATTACTATTATCATTATTATTATTATTATTAATATTATTGTTGTTGTTGTTATTATTATTACTATTATCATTATCATTATTATTATTATTATTATTATTATTATCTTCATTATGATTATTAGTAGTAGTATTTCTATTGTTATTATTATTATCATCGTGAATATTTTCATAGTATCTTCATTCTCTGATTTTTAAAAATTCTGTATTAATTTGTTATGGAGATGTAGAACCCACTCCTTGTTGAGGACCTCAGGCTGCTTTGTGATGTGTATGTCACCATGTCCACCTCTTTCTCCAGCAGTGAGGCGAGATACAACAATACCCATCTGTTGGGAGATGCTCTCACATCGCATCATGAGACGCCGGATAGTGTTGCGTACTTGCATTATTTCTTTGCAGCCGGATATAAGTGATGTGGATAACTGCTTCTGTGTGGTAAATGCTTCAATCTGAAAAAAAAGAGAAGAAGAATTGGACTACAAGTGAAATCTACGGCACAAACTAAATGCAATGGTGGGATGGGGGCTAAAAATGAATGCACCTTTGCAAGCTAATATTTTAGTAACTGAGAACTGTAATGAAATATAAAATGCTGTGAAAGCGTTTGAACATGGGGCTTCATTTTATAAACTCACCAGATTTTCCCATGTTTTGAATGGCCTTAAAGACAAAATGAGTTCAGCCTTTTTCTTAGAACAGCCAGGCATTGCAGTGAGCTCCTCAATGGTTGCCTCTTCAAAAAAATGAAGAAAGTTGTCAGTTTCTGATTGGCTACGATTGTTCAGGTCCTACAGGAAAAAGAAAATAAGGGATGAAAACTTGTGCATGAATCTGGCTGCTTGCATCACAACATACCACCTTCTAAAACTATATCCCAGTCTAAGTTGAATTTACAAAATTTTCAGTTCTCAAGCAAAGTCCTCAATATTATTCCCTCAGTTTATGCTCAATAACATTGAGATAAGTAAAGAGCTCAGTTACATGTTCTTATACAAAACTTTCTCACTGTAGGATCAGCCTCTATCATTATACCAGTCCCTTAACCTTTAACCTCTTTTCTTTTTAAAAAAGCAACACAAAAACAACAAAATTTTATTTCACAAACAGTGATTAATAGGCTGAATGAAAATTTTATTTAAAGAGTGACACAAGAAAATTTTCACCATTCAACTTCATTCTCCAAACAATATTTTATGAGGCATGAAAAAAACTTGATGGTGGGCATTGGAGTTTGTAATGCATATGTATCTTTTAGGCTGATGTGTAATATATTAGCGGACTAAAGAGTTTACAGAGAAAGATTATGTGTCACATGTAGCTAGCATGTTGGCTGATGGCTCATGTGTAAAGGGGAGTTGACCTACTGGGAAATGGTGTGTGTATCATCGACAACTAGACAACAGACATATGTGGGACATTTAGGTCCTCATTGTTGTTGGGCTTTGATTTAAGAGAGACATACCTGCCAATTTCATTCTAACTGGAGAGCTATCAAAGTCACTCAAATTCATCAGGTGCTTTTTCTTGTGTAGTTCTACACCTTCATTTTCTCAAGGAGAATATTGCAAAGTGATAGAGAAAGCATCTATAAGCAAAAACCATTTGACTTCTGTGTGGAGAGGTTCTCTGTCAGACATTAGGCCCTGTGATAACACAGTGGGGTGAAAATTAAGTGATGGTAAGGAAACTTTGATTGTTTCCAAGTTTAGTATTCTTAATGACCCAGTATTTACCAGAGTTATATGTGAAATTATGTCAGCAATTGCCCAGTGGGACCAAATTGGAACCTGAGCAATGTCCATGTCAGGCCCCAAGACTAGTTATGAGTTCCAACTCATTTCTGGTAGAGCCCACGTATATAGCTTACCCAATCCTATTAGTTTTGTCTGAAATACTATTATTGTTTTAAATATCATAAGATAATAGTTTCAGACTGCAGATGACAATGTAGTACCTCACTATCATCACTATCATCACTTCCGTCAAAATCATCATATTCATCTTCATCCTCACTCATGTTATCGTCCTGGGCTCTTTTTTTCTTTACTGAGAAAATGAATGCATGACAAAAATACTCATAAGGTAAGAAATAACAAAGCAGCATTTATTTTTAAATTTGAAAAAACAAATTTTAACAATTTACTGTAAAAAATATTCATAAGGTAAGAAATAACAAAGCAGCATTTATTATCAAGTTTTAAAGGATAAATTATAACAATTTACTGTCATTAAAGACAAATCATTTGGTAAGATAACTTACTTTTAAAAATACAAAGTACTGGTTAAAGTCAGAAATCAAAGCTTTCATAAAAATAAACAAAATGAAAGATTATTGACTATCTGAAATCTTGTCATCATAATGGTGACTGTAACAACCTACTTATGCAATGCTTAGTCAAAAAATAAAGACAATTTACTTTATAATCATGAACCTGTGCCTTTTTACATGAATGATTTCAAATGAAATTGGTGCAAAAAGCAATCTGTTATGGATCCACCTTAAGGTGATCAAGTCCTTATTTACTACCTTTGTTTCCTGGAAGATTGGCCTTTAATAATGAGGTGCTGGCTGGAGGTTGACTAGATTTGTCAGACGCAGATCCATTATTTGTTCCCTGAGACTTGATCTCTGCACTTCGTCGAGTCTGCTCCTCTTGTGTTTTTGACAAAGATTCTGCAGCACTGTCTATGTCACCATTGTGAGCTTTCAGAACCTGACGAATGTGCTGATAACAATAATGGGTGAATAAAATTTTCATGTTTGACCAATTGTGATATTATAAACTTAACAGACAGATCTTCACTATGTTATTTAAAGACAGTATTGATCCATTGAATAATCCAACAAATACTTATTTGCCACGTTTAATTCAAACCCTATCCAGTTCCTGAGGATGCAAACAAGGCTAGTTTAGTGATCAAGGCTTAGAACAATGATGCAAGAGCTCTTTGAGATTGAACCTGTTACTTCCAGAAAGACACAATAGAGCAAAGCAGGAGGCCAGGGGAAAATCACATGTAAATGATTGTGAAGTTATTACCTTATGCTAGGCAGGAACTCAACAAAGTTCACAATCAAAATTTGAATGTAAAAGTTTTCAAGATTCATCCACTACATCTCAAACTACCTTTTGTTTCATAAGGGGAAATAACTTAGGATCTAGATCATCTTATTTACCCCTGTTGACAACTTTTTGGTACATTTTTTACAAAGGTGCCCTTGCTTTTTTTTGCGGGCCATCCCAGCCCAGCAGCCAAAATAGTTAGTGGAGGGGAGCTCTGCAGCAACTGGAGAAAATACTCTAAAATGGTAGCTTAATGAGGAAAGCAAATCTTCTGCTTTTATTTTGCTCAGTATGACAGATGAAAAAGTGCTTCAAGGCAGGGTTAGATTGCATACAGCTCTCAATCATGAAATTTTAGAAATCTATTTAAAAGCAAGAAACAAATTCTGAGCAGGAAAACATATCAGTTCCGATCTAGAAGGGATAGCATAATGAAGGGTTTTTACATCATCTCATTGATTTAAACTTAAGCTTGCAGGATAGGCCGCAAACATATAAGGCCAGATAGTCTATGAAAAATCTAATTTTCTATTCTGAATGGTACATAACAGGTTCTATATCATAATTTATTGCATCATGAAGCTTATATGACACAAATTGTGTTTTAATCCAAACTTTATCAATTAAGAGAAGTCATGTGCAGTTCATGCACATTTTAAGAATTCATAATACACTCCCTTTAAAAAAAAACATGCAAAGCCACCATTTAGTTTCTCACCTGGTACATCCCAGGTACTTTTTAGTGGTGAGTAGATTTCTATAAATCATCTGTCAGGCACAACACAACAAACTTAGGGAAGGAAAAACTATCTAAGGCCAGCATGATGCCAGCTGGCATGCTTCTGCTTAGTTGAAATTTTTATCTAGCAACATATAAGGGGTCACAACACACAATGCTCACAACCACTGAAAATCATCGGCGCCGTGGCGATATAAAAATTTTTTCGCACAATTCTATTAGTTTCAAGTCAAAAATGAAATAAGCAGATTTTGGTAACATGCACTAATTCCAGAGAAGAGGAATTCGAAGTAATTGGTGTTAAAAATTCATATTTTCAATGAAAATGACTATGTATTGCAATATTTGTCAATGTTATGAACTGACGTGTTTTGCCTGGATTATTTCATTCATGGTCTTAGGGCAGAGCAGAGAACCTCATTCTCCTTGTTCTAGTCAGTGCTTCCTTCACTTAGAAGCTGGGTTTTTTTCAAACTCAAATAAGGTAAAAATTGCTGCTTCTTCGAAGGCTTTTTATGACCCAGACTTATCTTGCTTTTTACACTAGTGTCACTTGCATGAATTTTTACTGTACTAGTGCTGTTGCCAAATTAATGTGTGTTAGTTTCCTTTGCAGCTTCAATCAGTTCTATTTGATTGTCTTGAATCACAACTGAAGTAGACAAGACACTATACATCCACAACTATTACTAGTACTTTTAGGATGTTGCCCTTCCTTTGACTTATGTTTGTCTGCTATTTCAGATTTTGTTTCTTGGTTTTAATCGAGATCTGCAACACCTTAATCAAAAGATAGACTACACCCGCATACACTGTCTTAACATGTGCTTTACCTAGTTCAGCATGACAATAAATGCGTATGTGGGCGCGCAGTCAGACCCAAAGCAAGGTCTGAAAAACTCCATTAGTCATCATTTGTAACATGATTGTATTACATGTTAAGGCATCAACCAAGCCTTATCTCTGTAATTATTTGTTAAAAATCTCCTTGATTTCTTAACATCAGCCAAGCCTTATCTCTGTAATTATTTGTTAAAAATCTCCTTGATTTCTTGTATAATCATGTACAGAGACTGCCAATCGTTCCTGTCTCATCAAAGTTTTACACCTCGTGCTAGAGCATGGCGATGCCGAGGAAAAAAACAACCACAAAACAATGATGGCCAGTTGTAATCATGAAAAAAAATAAAAAGAATTTGAGCCGAAGTCCTAGAGCCAGAAGTAGATCTGATAATGTGTATTCTGCCGCTTCAAACCTGCATAGGCTTATAGGACTTTTTTCCCGCCCATCAATCTCGATCTCTAGGTCTATGCTGCTACTGCTACATCACAAGGGTTAACAAAATAAAGAACTTCCGCAAGATAAAAAATGTGGTAAAGAACTGTTAATGTTCAAGATCGTTCTAAAGTTTAGTGAAATTACAATGCTTCGCGGAAACATTGGAGACAGCTAGCAACATCACGGGCAGTCTTATGGAAAGTGCCGAGTTTACTATTCTGCGGATTTTGTGTATGGCATGATAGTGATGCACGCGGTGACGCGCTGAAAATCGGAAAAGGGTAAATGCCATGGCATTGTGACATACCAATACTTACAGAAAATGTTGAGTTTACCATTCCGGGGAGTTCGTGTTTACTTGGCTCTAGTGATCACAACTGACTTCAAGCAAATTTGCGCTTACACTCAATATATTTTTTAATTATTTATTTTGGAAAACGTGGATAACCGCAGAAAAATATTTGTTTTCTTCCATCCACGAATTTTCTCAACCACTGATTTCCGCGGAATATTGCAAGGCCTGATATATCTTGCCCCAATATTTCAAAATGCGCTGTAGGAATGAAAATGTATAAACGAAGAGCTAGGACATTATCTCTAGGATAAGGATGAACAACAAACTAAAGAGGCAATACTTTGTCAAAACTACACTAGCCCTGTAAAAGTTTGTTATTTGAAATTTGAATAGAGCAAATGAACGATTAACTCAATACTATTGCCATTTTTAATTAAACAACATGAAAATAAAGGACAGGTAAAATTTAATCATTAAACTCAGTTTCAATGTTACATTGACCCCCACTAAAAACTGCAAACCTTGTACTGGGCTTCAAAACCCCTCTGCATTTGTTTCAATTATGAGATAGAGCTGCCTTTTTTTCTTTTGGTCATAGTCCATTAATATAGGTCTACAACATTACACGATTTTATTTTACAATGATACAGCTAAAATTAAAAATGTTGGAATTTAATGCCTACATAAATTTTTTTAAAAAATGCAACTCAATCAGCCTGTCGCAAAGCGGGGGATTCCTGTTCAACGCCACTACTGTTCTGCTGCCCTGATCAGGTTACTGGGAGTTGTTTGGTAGCTGGTAAACTAAAGGGTTGCCACTTAACAACAGGTGCATTAGAAACTTAAGTCACTTTAAAATTAATCTTGGGACATCAATCTAGGAGTAGTAAAGTGTAGAAATTACATGTACCGCAATTTGGTATGCACTAGACTATTTGCAGATCACTGTTTGTATTGTTAAATTTAGGCTTAGTAATGAACAAGTCATGAAATATTTACATCTGTTGAGAGTGCTGGAAAACAACCGCGTAGAAACTCAAATCCTTCTTGGAATGCCTCTTTTTCTTTCTTCTTAGCGTCATGTTCTTTGAGGTAGTCTACAGACATGACCACAGGGCCTGTGGGGGAGGGAGACTCTGGCATAGGCTTGATTCTCTTATAAGCAGGTGGTGCAGCTTCTGGTGAACTCTGAGGAGCAGACCTCTTGCCTGGAACATCAAAGATTATCATTTACTGCAGTGATTTAAAAAGAAGCACTTAGAATTGAGTCACATTTTTTCTTTAAATGTTATATGTAATTCTTACTGTGTTAGAAAAAGCTTACATATTTGAATTACAGGAGAAAGCTGCTTAGTTCAAAATATGATTTTCAAGGGAAAAAAAAGTTTTTAAAAATGAAATAAGTTTAAACAAATCATTTAAATCATTTAAGAGAAGATAACTGGCTTTCTTAATCATAAAATATGACCCAAATGATTCATAAAATGCAACTGGCACATTACAATTTAAAATGACGATTGCTAAAGGAAAGTTTTGGTTTTGAAGGATGTCAACTTTTGTTCATGCCACTGACCACTGGTGCAAGCAGCATAATCATTCGAGACAAACTTGACTGCTTCCTGGAAGTTGTTGGGGTAGACAATTAGGGCTGCCCGCATTCGGTTTTCACTGCCATCAGGAAAAAGTTTTTTCAAGCGTTCAAAGCTGGAAAGACCTTTCTTGGGAGATTCGTCATCACTGTCAGTGCCAGGTCTCTGTACACGCCGAAACCTAGAAATCAAACATGGTAAAACAAAGGAATTTAAAATTTTAATAGCCTTTAAGTGGTTTACTTTGACATTTTATCTACACTGAGCATTTTTTGAGGAAAGGAGATCAGCACTTTGTTATTTAACAATAACTTACAAAAGTGCAGAAAATCCACTTTTGCCCCTAGCCTAAAGATGCCCTTGCTAATGTATGTAATAAATCAAGCTTGTATATAAAACCCTATTTTGTTTTTCACTTACCAAACAAACTTCTAAATTTTAAATTTGATACATGAAGAACACAGAAAAACAATAAGGAGAAAATGTAATGTTGGCTAGGACTAGCACAAGATTCTTCACATTTATTTTGTCTATGGTCTACAACATTTACTGTAGTTTCAGCAAATCCTGCATTCAATTCAAATTAAAAAAAAAAACAGGCAACTGTAAGTATCTCAATAACCAAAAATAAATTTTCTCACTAGATTACTCTGAAAGGCTACCTTATAGATTTTTGTAGAATTACATTTTTGCAAAGCAGACTTGCATGTTGGGAATTCAATTCTCAAAGTTATCTTTTAATCTGATCCCATCAAAAGTAGTTCAATATGCATCGCTTAATTTTTAGTATATTGTTATATCTCAAACATAACCATCCAAATACTCACTTGGTCTGCTCTGCACCCTTGCCATTGGCTTGATCTTGGATTTTTCCACCAGTCTCTTTAGAAATCCAGGGACCAGATGACAGTGAGGTAATTGGGCTGTCATATTTGTGACTAGAGCCTGAGGTAGTTACATGGTTTACAACTGACACTTTTTTGGACGTAAAGACTGGACTTCCTGGATTGGCTAAAGAGTTTGGCTCACCAACAAAAGTACTTGTGTCACCCAGGTCTATCTTGGATGATTGGAAAGTATTCTGGCTGCTGTCTTGTTGGTAAGGCTGTGTTGCTTGGCTGTCTTCAAGTTCTTGGCTACCATAAGGAACAGTTTCTTGGCTATCCACAGATCCGCAGCTTGTTTCTTAATGCAAGGAAACATAAAATTTAGTGTTTGTCAATAAAAAGTATTAGTCTGGTAATAAGGCTATTAGACATTAACAGTTGCTTTTGTATGGTAGAATTATTGTGCATGAGATACAAGTTTTAGCACTTGAATTTCATCGTTTGTGTCAGTTTTAATGTTATTACAGTTATAATTGATATCACTTTAATCAGCACTTAAAGTACAAAATGCTTAAAACTAAAAGCAAGACAAGTTTTACTAAGGTATCTTGACTATTTCAAGCCAGATTATATATATATATATATATATATATGTATAATTATATATATACTTGTCTCAATTGAGTTCTGGGTGCTTGAATTTGGGAAATATTTAGAATGAACAATATATCTTTTGTGATGAAGCTTAATATCACGAGATGAATTTACCCTGCCTTTACAGTATCTACAAAAAATGACAATCTCTTTTTGAAATCTTAACAATTTCTATGTAGTTATGCATGTGTAAAACAATAATAAAAACATACTTCTCTTAGATCTCGATAAGTTTCAAATTTACACAGTTGTCATGTATGTAGTATAAATTAATACATTTGACTGTTCAGACTTAGCTTAACTATAACTATAATTATCTGAAATTGTACATATCAATTTCCTTAAAACTGTAAAAATACTTTTTCTTTCATAAAAAGGAAAAAATTAGATAAAATTACAACAGAATCTCAACAAACAAACAAAAATAAAATAAAGAATTTATAAATTTTACTTGATCTGAAAAAAAAACAACTATCCAGGCCGCAGTCATTGGTACGATAGACAAGTTGAGCTTAAGAAAACAATTGCTCTTATGGGGTTGGAGAAGGCATATAAAGTACAGATTGTCATAAAATTCCCCAACCTCTGGTCAAACTGCCATTCTGAAAGTCTGAATGATTTAACTTTGCACTGGGTTTTCTCACAAATCGATATTTAAGAAGGCTGTTGATTGATCCAGATGGCCCACTCATCATGAAGCCTGATCAGCTGAGGTTTCTCTGAAAAAAAAAATGAAATTTATTATACAATTTGTATGCCTTAAGTCTTAAAACTAATCAGAGGATGCTGCAACCATGAGTGAAAGACTGATACCGTTGATACAACACATTCGCAATGGATTTTGACCAAATCTGAGATTATTTTAAGTCTTCAACAACCTTCTATAATTCTTTTCAACACCATTGCTCATGTTAGTAACCTTAGAATAGTTGGCCTGCAGTGTGGTGAGAAGTAGAGATTGCTTTCTATTAGAACTCACACACACACACACACACTCTCTCTCTCTCTCTATCTAGTCATCAAACGGTGGTGATTTATTGAAATTAGGCCTAGTGTTATTGAATTCATATATATAGGAAAAAGCCAGAATCATCCCTATTAATTGTCTTTAGAACATTTCTCTATACTCTGGAGTGCATTTTAGTAGCTGCACCACTTACAGTTATCAACTTTTTTGGTTAAAAAAAGTTGTTATGATAAGATTGTAGAGACTGAAGGTTTCTTTCATGGCCGATGGTAGGCACAGTGTGTTAAGCTGCTAGGAACACAGGGTGATAGATAAAGCCTGTTTTGCTTTTGGGAACGTAAGGAGGTAGACTCTTGATGTATGACTTTGGGATCACAGCGGAAGAAGACAGTGTGCTACGTTATGGAAAGTATGGGTATTCAGACACAGCATGGTGCACTGTGTGAAACGTGGACTAGTACAAGGCTGCTACACAAATACACAAAGTTGTGCTCTGGGGAGAGGAAGAAAGGTGCCAGATAACTCAGTAGGTGGTGCTCTTGACAAAGCGAGCAGGGGATCCAAATTTGTGCTGGGGCTATCGGAACAGATTGGTACCCTACCCACGGCACGCGATCGCGATACTCTGCTGCGCCTTGCAGTGGGATCCGTGCTAGGTTCTCAATGGCACAAGCGTATCGTCGACTTCAAACTAGTTATATGCATGAATATAACATCATGCGCGGCGTGCAGAGAAGTAGGTGACAATTTTTTGTTTGTTATAGACCTTCCTGACAGACATCACTCAGCAGTCAGCACGAAGCTCTGGCGGCAAGGGTCAGCCCTGCGCAAGGGAAATTTAGGGGAAGGTGGAGAGGGAGAGGAAGGAGTAGAGTGCAGGAATGGAATGATAACAAAAAACATCAACAGGTGAAAATAGACAGTCCTCACAGAATTAGACCACGAGGTTTGTTTTATACACACTACACCAGTTTCTTCATTCTTCTCTGCCTTGAAGGATTAGAATCATCCTATCTTTTTGTTTTGTATTTACTTATTACATTGCTGACCCTAAGGCTTAATGCTCTTTAAAATAAAGAGTTGATATGATTTTAATGAAATCGCTTTCTGTTAATTATATAATCATTTTTCCTTCCCTTTGCGCTTTTGTTTAATGGGCAAAAATCTACTTACTGCTGCTCTTTAATTGTTCTTTGAATTTTTATACTTAATAAGTTTCAGTTGCAACAGCACACTCAGGTTATAATTTCTATTATTGTAATTAAAAAAATAACAGATTCAGGTTATAATATTATGTAATGTTCATAAATGCATAACCTATTGTTTGGAATCAGCTCTGCTTTAATTTCTTAAATTATAGAGTTTTTACTTAAGTTAGTTTATTTTTAAATTGGATTATAATTGTGGTGTTGAAAAGTTCTTTTGTTGCCGTTTTATCTAGGCCTAATCCTAAGCCGTGGGCCAGTTTTTAACGTTAAAACTATGCAGCCAAAGTCTAATCTATATTTTTAGATATGACCGACATTAACCCAAAGGATGTGTGTGATACAGTAGACTGTGGAAGAACAGCATGTGGGTATGTCTGTGTGTGTGTGTTTACAAAAATGCCGGGAAGGATACCGGTGCATCCTTTCAGTTGTTACTTGATGACTCGAGAGCTGTCGCCTGCATTCAGTGCGGAGTCCCTAGTTTTAACTTTAGGCCCTCAGATGATAGCTTACCGCCCCACGGGTCGGGACATGCTGTGCCCGTGGCACCCTGAGCCACAGGACCCGACACTTGCCAGGTAGTAAAATATCGAGTAGATCCCAGCACGTCTAAATCCCAACTGGTGCTCCCCATCCCTGTTGAACTAAAAGATTACTTTTGCTTTCTTGGGAACATCAGGTCATTTGGAAAAGACTATGAAATGTGTTGCAAATTACTCTCTATTAAAAGTAATACCCAACCAACGATAATTTGCCTCCTATCTATCTTCCTTCCATTTTTGTTTTTTTTATCCCCTTACTCTCTGTTTTTTTTACAATCTTGTAACTGTTTTGTGACCTGACATCACCTTAACCGAAGATACATGTACTGGCAAGTCTTATTTACAACAACCAGTATATCTGTTGACCCACAGATTCTCATATGCTGACCACCTCACATTAGAAAATATTCACGTGAACATTTTAAGTTGCAGTAAAAGGATTCTCTCTCTCTCTCGCCAACTCAATTTGTTCCAGTGTACAAGCTATATTTTCAGCCTAATAAGGGTTTCCTAAAATTTATTTCACATTTTCTGCACTGATCCAAACTTTGTTCTGCTGCAGAAAAGTTTTGCTCGTTTTATTAAATATATATTCCTTTTCATTTTTACTAATATCACCAATGTAGCTATGAAATTCTCAAAAGGTAGCCAGTAGCTGAAAAAAGTGGTGGGCACATTATCACCTTTGGTAGAACTAGAAACTTCTTTTACTTTTAGCGAGTTCTTCGATATCGGCAGGATGGTGTCGATTGGATTTTAGAAGTGCATTATCAAGGTGTGTCTATTCCTAACGCATGATCTTGTTAATCTTAATTTACTTAACCAGCATACCCAATCAGAAGTCCTATCTTATTTGTAGGTGGATAATTCATCACAAATTGAGTTCATTTTTAAGACAAATGAGTGCAAGAATTTATAACTTCTAAATAAATATAGATCTATAGACCTACCAGTGTACAACCACTTTAGTTTTAAAGCATATATAATAGAATTAAGTTTTCAATACCCTCCCCCTAAAAAAGTAAATAAATAAAAATAAAAAGTAAAAAAAGATACAGATTTAGAGTCTAGGTTCTACTAATCTATTCATGTGGTTTCAACCCCTTATTTTTGCGGTAAAAATTGCAGATATCAGCCCAACTCACGATAGGCTTCACAATTGAATGTTTCCCGTCGAAATCAAAACTTGCAGTTCAAAAGGATTTTAGAGAAACACAAGTATGCTTATAAGTTATATCTTGAAAAGTATTTATTTCTGGCGAATAAATCCTTAATATTCGTATTTGACCTATTGCCAAATACAGGTAGCTTAAATCTATCATGATTTTACGACCATATGGCATGCCTTTATCTTGAAAGTTATAGATGTTTCTATATAACTCAAAGAAGCAAAGTTGTAGTATAGACCTTTGTTGAAGGTATCATATACTTTTTTATATAAGCATTCCAGTATTGACAGAGTTATTGCCCCTGATTGATTACACAATATTTAAACAGAGTTATTGATATTTTACTCTAAAAATAATCATATTTTGGAAAAACTGAAAGGGAAAAAAATGTTGCAATAATCTTTTAATTTAGGATAAAAGCTTAAAAAAGATGTTTATTCTTCATTCTAGCCAGAAATTGCCCTTGATACGTAAAATAACATGCAAAAAAACATTTGTTCAAGCCCTCATAGTCAAAACATCCTTTATTGAACAAATATTTTTTTTTCCAATAAGGATTATATGTTGTAAGAGTATATTATGAAAAATATCAGACCCCGTACTATTTGGAAGTACTCCACAGACTCATAAATTTATCATAAAGTACTACATGTAATGTTTCTTTAGCCTAAAATTGCCTATCCATCAGGGTTATTGTTTGGGAATGTGTTCAAAATTATTTGTAACCTTCTATTCATTATACTGTACCATTATGAAAACTGCATAAACACAAAAAAATATTGTAAAAATAACAAACAAAATGTAAAGAAGCCACGCCACTCTCTGCTAATAAGTTCTAATAAGTTCAACTACTCAAGAATGAGACTTGTGAATGAATTAAAAAAAAAAATAATGTAAGAGGTTCTATTTTCTTGCCAATATCTTTGTTAAGTTTTAATTTTCATGAAAAACTGTTAAGTCAAAAATGAACAAAGGAAAGAACTGATAAACAAACAATGAACTGCAACTCTGTAACAAATTCCATAACACTGATCATGTCAAAGATTTAAAAAAATGAAGAACTATGCAAAAAAAGTTTATTGAAATTATGTTGAATCATGAAAATCAAAACAAATTATTGGTATGCTTTATTGTAGACAATATTGCTCTTTTATTTAAAAGCTTTTTGCACAATTTTTACTTTCCAAGCGGTGGACATAGAATTCAAACAAGAGGAGATGTATCTCATACAGAAATAAAAAGCTAGAAATCATAATGATAATAAGTTCATCCAATTTGATATTTCTCCTTCATATTGTAAACTTTTTGTAAACACATAAATTTGCTAGGATTATAGCATGAAAATTTACAACTCCTATTTAAAATATGATTTTATGAAGTACACATTTATTTAATCAACTGAGACTGAACTATGCAAACACCAAAATGGTCACTTAAGTATTTTTTCATACAATTTGCATCCACCAAGAATAAAATTTCATTCATGATATAAAGAATCAGATGCATTTCAACTGACCTTTCATCATTCTAATTTGCATTGAGAAATATAATATTCTTGATAAGTTGTGTTTAAATTGGGCTTTTCATTGACAATTAAACATGTAATATGTCTTGCATACCAGATGAAATGAGAAGCCTGGTAGCAACTACTATTTGATGATAAGTCAACTTTAAAAACTTCAAATCATATGCATTAAAAAGTCAAAAGTGTTAACAGAACTGAAAAAGAATTTTTCTTCAGGTATCAGGGCACCACCTTAAATTTGAATCATATACTATGCATTTCTGTAAACAATATCAACAAACATATTTTGTAGATTCAACTAAAGAAAAATTGAACAAATAAAATTAAAATTTCAGCTTCACAACTACAATGTAAATGATTTGTAATATTCAAGCTGAATATTTTCAGCTTCAGGCACATACATGTGCATACATGTACTTTAGTAGTCATTGACTTTTTCAATTTTGTATCTCATACTGCTTTTTATCTTTTGCTCCTCCTCCTGCTCCTGCTTTAAGTTGTCTCAACAATTCTTTACCAGAAATTTCTGCTTCAAGCAATAGGCTGCCCATTTTTCAGCATCTGTCTTTAACCTGGCACGGTATTCTGCCTGATGCTTGGCTTTTGGATTTTTTCTTTGGACAAACAAGCTTCTTTTTCTTTGGCCATAAATTCATGAAAAACTGTTCACTGAAAAAGAAAAAAAAGAGACTATTGAAGGTTACCATTCTAAATGGCTTAAATTGTATTCTAAAGACAAATCTAAAATCATACAATAGCAATTCTAGAGACGAAAATCAGGATTAGATTCTTTTTAGTCTGATGACCAATAACACTTGAGCAGAAACTGAAACAACAACAAAAAAGGAGGAGTCAAATCTACATAATTTCTCCTCCAAATGATGGGGGTTTTTTTATAAAAAAGAAATGAAAAATTGTGTGCATGAAGGAATTTTATAGTAATTAAATTGATCTTTCAATTTTCTGTGGTGCTCTTACTATAGGTGGAGTAGAGCTGTTTTGATTGTGAAACTTCTAAAATGGATAACTATCATACATGATGCTAACAAATACTAGTAATAACTGCTACACTTAACAAGAATAGTTGGAAAGGAATTAATCCTTGACCTCTTGATTACTTGTGCTAAAGACAAAAAATTTTGTTTGTCAAAAAAGTAAATGTAATAGTCTTCATAATATCTAGACAAAAAATAATGCTGAATGATTATTCAAGAGGAAAATTTGAATAAAATTCTTACCAGCACTGGTAACAGCTTTAAATTAAAGGGTTTGTATTATTGTCTGCTGCATGATTGATGTCATCTGCCATCTGGATAACAAAAAAATAAAAAAAATTGTTCAAATTCTCTTTCTACTTTGGTAAAAGTTGTCCTGAGTGATAAACCATTATTATTTAACATATTGTCCAATTAAGAGGTATCTGCATAGATTTCATCTTGTGAAACAGTGTGAATGGCTTAATGTTAACAACAAACAGTATCCGGTGTATGGATTTTATTAAATTTATAAAAAGCATTTCATTCTATCTCTAGAAATCAAAACTAGACTGTGAAATAACTTAATAAGCATTACAACTGGACCACTACTCCTAAACATTTTTATTTCCTTACAGAAATTTAAGGAAGTATCTCCTAATACCGGTACTTAAAACATTACAAATCTCTCACTGTTTAATTCCAACAACTAATATAATAAACTTTAAGAAATAATATTTCAAAATAATAACTTAATTTTCAGAAATAGGAACTTACACTTCTTTCAGGAATGGTGGCTATCTGACATGATGAAAACAGTGCTCTATAGATTAAAACCTTTGAAAGTTTGCACCTAGATCTAGATCTAGATTGTTGAAAACCTTCTTTAAGTTATCAATATTTAAACATTAACATGAAGTTGCTGTTTTGGCACACTTTATTAAAATGAAGCTGGAGAGAAAATATAATAATTTATTTACTATTCTTGGAATTGGTTCACTTACGCAAAAAGACAAGCACATTTTCCTGCCCCTTATATTTTTTTGCACAATCTTACTATTGAATGAGTTAAAAACAAATTATTTCCTGTCATAAACTGATATAATTTTCTCATATATGGATTTTGCATTATGATCTAGATTTAGATATGTATAATTTCAAGGGCTTTTTAGAAAGTGAAAGTAAATCAATTACCTGAAAATTACACTTGGATACTAGTAGTAAATAAAATAATATTTTATGAAAACATACAAAAGAAATATTAATGAACCGTTCCCATGTTTCATTTTACGTTCCCAACTAACACAAAAATTTTAACTTGAGACAGCACTGGGAAGTTTCCCTTTTGATTTCAATCTAGTCAAATCGTGTTAAGTGAGAGAAGATCCTAATATTTGTGAGAACAATAAGAGAAACCGAAAATTTATATTAATACTTTCTAATTCACAAAGAATACGACTATGCATAACTTGATGGATGCCTCTTCTTGAGATGAATTATCTAGATCTACATTTTCCAAGTAACTTACACAAAAATGACAAGTGAGACGCCATGACAGTATAGTCAATTCCTTGACTCTTTTGTAAGTTATCCAAAAACAAGTTAATGTTATGAAAAGAGAAAAGAAGTCATAGCGAAATAAAAAACCATTGTTTTAAAAACAAAACTCACCAGTGAAGATAGATTTGAGAGTCTTTGAATGCGATGTTATGCAGGGTAGATCTATCAGGCGGACTAACTCTCAAGAGCCGTTCTTAGTTTGACGCAAAAAATGCGAAAGGTCATTGTGTCTCGCGAGATCTTTTTTCGAAAGTAATATCCGACAAGGTGAACAAACGTTCAAAACAACTTTTCTCTTTTTAAATAACTTTGAAATCTTAAAATTAGGAAATATCCAGAGAATTTATAATATTAAAAAATGAGGTTGTTAATATTTTGTCTGTTTTGTTTTTTTCGTTTAACTTTCCTTACGGTTTTTGACACGAAAATGTACTTTGGCGATATTAAGACTAGACTCAACCTCCGACCACTTATTTTTTGGGGCTTTAAGATTATTTTTTAACCCAACTGAATTCCTCGCCATAGTTTTTAACAAAAAAACAGCTAGTTTCTTAGGCATGTATTAGATTTTGGTACATTCAAACATCTAGCTCTAGGTGTATTTGACTAGAAAATCTTATGCTAAGTTAGGAATTTTTAAAACACCCGTTTACAAGACATAATCAACAATTTTTTTTAGTAATAAAGCATTGGAACCCATGCTGCACTTCATCCAATGTCTCAGGAGAGAAAAGTAACCTTAGAAGCTTTCTTGATTTGATTTTGCAGTTCAGTTTCTGTTAGGTTTATTTCATGCTAGACTCTAGATTTTTACGGTCGATTTTAGTATCGATTTCATAGTTTGGAAGCCTGTAAAATAAAAACCAATTGATCAATCCAAATAAAATTTTGCATGTCTGTTGATTATTTACATTTTAATCAATGTGCCAAATTATAAAGAGAACCGTAGTTTAGACATAATTTTATGGCTCACATGGGTCATTCAGCTGATTAAATTCAATAAGAAATATATATATTATACAATTTCAAAGCTTATGGTGAGTAGGGCCGATAGCTGCGATAGTATCATTTTTACTTAGTTTAAAGTTTATAATACGCATTTTATAGGTCTTATTCAATGTACGCCCTGGTTAACTGGGTTAGATCTAGCTTAAAAGTGAGTATTGCCGATAATTTTTATGCAATAAATGAATAATACCGATTTTTCTAATCTAGATTCTAGATCTAGATCTAGACTAGGTCTAGATCTAGATCAGATTCTATCTAATTTCTAATTCAGATGATAGATCTGGATAAAGAATCTCGACTTATCCCTATTTCATATTCTTTAAAATCCAGGGTGATCAATCAGCACAGACATAATTATTCTCACCGGCTGGTTTTTAAGCTAAAACAAATTATTAAAAAATAAACCTCAGTTGGATTCAGTCGATTATTAATTTGCAGAGATAGCCAAGACAGCAGACTCTGCAGTCGGCATACGCATGTGAACTTCTGGCCAGTACTTTGTGCATTGTACTGACCTTGTGTACTTCATTGACCAATTTCCATAACTTCGACATTAATTATCCATTTTAGCTTAAAGTTATACGTTTATTTTTATTTTTTAAAAACTGATACTACTAAAAATTAGTTAAAATCGCTTTTAATACTCAGTTATTTTCATTTATGTACCTCAAAATTAAAAAAAGGCTTTTACAACTTGGCAAATATAAGCCCGGTTTTTTTTGTTTTTTTTTGTTTTTGTTTTTTTTAATAATTTCCTAAAAAAAATTTCTAAGTGTTAAGTCTTTTGTTTTCACTTGTTTTATTTTGTTTTGTTTATTTCTTTTTTTTTTGTGATTAATGATTCTGTTTAAGTTTTCTTTTCTCATTAAAATGATTTTGTCGTGGAAGCATGTAAACAAGCTAAAACAATTTAACGACCGTGCATAATATAAATTATATTTACTTTATGTGTTATAATCGTTTTTTGTTGAAGTTTTTTTGTTTGTTTATTTGTTTGTTTTTGAGTTTGTTTGGATTTGGATTTTTTTTTTTTGTTGTTGTTGTGTTATGAGGGATTTTTATTCATAAGATTCTAATTCATGACCTCAATATTAGATTGGAGAAAATCGACAACCTATTTGCTGAACTAATTACATCAAGTGTAATTGCAAGAACAATAACTATAAAATTCAGTAGTAGTAGTAGTAGTAGTAGTAGTAGTAGTAGTAGTAGTAGTAGTAGTAGTAGTAGTAGTAGTAGTAGTAGTAGTAGTGGTGGTGGTGGTGGTGGTGGTGGCGGCGGCGGCGGCGGCTGCAGTAGTAGTAGTAGTAGTAGTAGTAGTAGTAGTAGTAGTAGTAGTAGTAGTAGTAGTAGTAGTAGTAGTAGTAGTAGTAGTAGTAGTAGTAGTAGTTGTAGGTAGTAGTAGTAGTAGAATTTAACGTTCAGCAGTTGCTGTTGCTGTTGCTGTTGTGATGATGATGTCAACAAGAAGAAGAAGAAGAAGAAGAAGAAGAAGAAGAAGAAGAAGAAGAAGAAGAAGAAGAAGAAGAAGAAGAAGAAGAAGAAGAAGAAGAAGAAGAAGAAGAACAATAACAATTATGCATTGCTCTAAAACATATAATCAAAGGAAGAAAAAAATTAATATAATAATCGTCATAACAATAATATTACATAATATAATTTAATTAATAACTTTCTATCTCCTTTTCTTCCTCTTCTCTCTCTCTCTCTCTCTCTCTCTCTCTCTCTCTCTCTCTCTCTCTCTCTCTCTCTCTCTCTCTCTCTCTCTCTCTCTCTCTCTCTCTCTCTCAATCTCTCTCTAATTTGTTTTATTTTTCTAGGCCCTCGTTTTATGCTGTCTTTCTGTCCTTGTATTTAAGTTCATGTGAGAAAAACAAAGTTGAAGAAAACCTTATTTCTATGTTTTTAAGACTACCGTACACAGTAACAAGCAAGGCTTCGATTGTAATAAAGTATTAACATAACATGGGACATAAGGACTATGTGGAGCACACATACAGAAAGGCGGAAAGAGCCAAACATATAAGGCAGACATACAGTGAGAGAGACAGACAAACAGACAGACGGGTAAAAAGAGAGTGGGACAGGAAAGAAGCAGATAAGACAGACATACAGTGAGAGAGACAGACAAACAGACAGACGGATAAAAAGAGAATGAGACAAAAATTAGAGAAAGCAGACATATAGTGAGTGAGACAGGGAAAAAAAGATAAGACAGACACACAGTGAGCGAGTCAGACAAACAGACGGGTAGAAAGAGAGAGAGAGAGAGAGAGAGAGAGAGAGAGAGAGAGAGAGAGAGAGAGAGAGAGAGAGAGAGAGAAGAAACAGAGAAAGCAGACATGTAGTGAGTGAGAGTAGATAGAGAGAGAGAAGCAGGCAAAGAAAAAGACTTAGAGACAGACTGACGGGGAGGTAGTTCTTCATACGTACTAACAAAGAAGAAAAAAACTGAGAAACTGAAAGAGAGCCAGAGAGAAAAAGCAAAAAATAGAGTAGAAAGAACATCTTTAATAATGACGATTAAGAAGTCTGTTTTTTCGAAATATTGACTGAGGTGCTTTAAAAAATACAAGGCTTTATACAGCTCATTACTGTCGCATCTGGCTGATAGAGATGCAAACCTTAGGCCTTTTGATAGAAAACTGATCATGGAAGTTAAAGCGGCAAAAATTTGTGCCATTTTAGACATTAATTTTATCCGAAAACTAATGGTGCTCTGTGTATCTATCCATCTGAGGATGTAGGAACCACATTTCTGTTGCCTCCAGTTTTTTTTTTATAACTGTTTTGAAACTGTCCAGGCCTCGCATTTATACATCAGAATGGTTTCAATATAGCACGCCATGGCTCTTTTACTTGTGTGAATAGAGATGTTTTTCTTTGTTAGTACCGATAACAAACTCTGGAAACTCTTTTTTGTTTGAGCTATTCTCGATGCATTATCAGTGTTGTTGCGTTCATCGCATGATATTAAAATGCTCAAGGATTTGAATGGACCGCTTTGCTTGAGTTTATGCCCGTTTATAAAGATGTTTTTCTGTGGACACTCTTTGTTTCGACTCACGAGCATTACTTCGGAGTTTTTACTGTTCAATTCCAACCCTTTCTTTCTGCTTTTGTCTTCAATAATATGTAATAATTTTTGCAAGTCTTCTTTGTTTTCTGCAATTGATACAGTGTCATCAGCGTATCTCAAGTTTTTAATGTTGTGCCCTCCTATTTTAATTCCTATGTATCCCTCACTCTAGAGAGAGAAAATATCTGGGAAAACACACATTCTTGTCTGACACCACCCTTTATTTTTTTAAATGAGCTGATTTCTCCATCAACTCTCATTGCTGCTGTTTGTTCCCAGTAGATACTTTTGATCCTTCGTAGATTTTCCAAATATCTTCAACTATGTTAGTTGTGTGATTATACCATCATGTCGTATTTTGTCAAATGCCCTGGTGTAGTCTATGAAGCACAGATATACATGTACCTCTTTTTGTACTTCCAGAGCTCGTTCAGTTATGGTTCCAAGGATGTAGATTGCATTAATTTTTTGTACCTTTTCCCTCCACAAAGCCACACTGTTCCTCTGCTATTTCTGGTTTAATTTTGTTTCTCACGTGTAACTTCATGATGATTCATAAAAGTATTTTGGTGATATGATTCATAAGACTGATCGCTCTCTGTATTTCACACTCTGTTGCCCCTGGCTTTTTTGGTAGCTCTGTAACTATAATGTTGAATGATGTTAAGGTCCAATGGTTTTCCTGCAATCTTGGAAAGTAAAACTCCTTCTGATCATCTCCAATATCCTTTGATTGTTTTTCCCATGTCTTGGTCCAGTAGAAGAGTCGCTCCTCTCTCATTATCTGTAACTCCTGAGTGGAATATTTCGAATATTCCAGGCGTTATTTTTCCTGCACCTTGCCATCATTATGACTTCGCCGATGCCCAAAATAAATTATTTATTTTCATCCTTTCCATTGCTTGTTTGATGTTATCTAACTTTCCCTTGTAGCATTGTTCTAACATTCCATGTAGATATTGTTGTTTTTACTTTCATTTTGCTCGCAGACGCTAGATGACGATGGGGTGTTATGTGCGGCACATGACAATCCCTACTGGACAAAGCTGGTCTGACTGACGCAGGCCACGCATTCACGTCGTTTACTTTCTTTCTTAAATTGTGCTTTGTCATGATTGATTTGAGGGGCTGCTTGGTTTTGGCCAAGGACCTCTCACAGGCTAGCGGAGGGAAGGTTTGCCTTACTTTCCTTTCTCACAGCTGGCTCTGATTCGTCACTCGGAACTTGGGTTCGAAAATAAGGAAGGAAAAAAGTTTTCGGAAGTAAAATTTGTAGGGGTTTTTGCTTTGTGTCGAATATCGAATTTACCAAGAAAATGGAAAATAGAAAAGACAATACATTACTTTTTAAAGTTTGCTAAAGCACCCTTGATATGTCAACGAAAGCATTTTTCAATTTTTGCACAGCTAAAACTAGAAAAAGTTGGAAAAATTCTTTGAAACTTTTTATTACTCTTATAATTAATAATTCTTCAGAAAATGCAACCGTTTATCTTTAAATGCTGCGATTGGAATAGTCTTGTGACATGGAATATTAAATATACCAAATCTAGGCACGTTCGTAATGAAAAAATGACCAGTGGCCGTGCGTATCTAAACTTTCCAAATCTGGACAGTGTCCATGTTTTGTCTTAGCGTGTGTGGTCCTCCTCCCTGTTCCCTCTTCCCGCTGTCTGTCTTACTCCTGTTTGTAAATACTGGTCCTTTCTTACATTACTATCTTTGTAAATACTGGTCCTTTCTTACATTACTATCTTTGTAAATACTGGTCCTTCCTTACATTACTATCTTTGTAAATACTGGTCCTTTCTTCTTACATTACTGGTCCTTTCTTACATTACTATCTTTGTAAATACTGGTCCTTTCTTACATTACTATCTTTGTAAATACTGGTCCTTTCTTACATTACTATCTTTGTAAATACTGGTCCTTTCTTACATTACTATCTTTGTAAATACTGGTCCTTTCTTACATTACTATCTTTGTAAATACTGGTCCTTTCTTACAGTACTTTTGTAAACACTGGTCCTTTCTTACATTACTATCTTTGTAAATACTGGTCCTTTCTTACATTACTATCTTTGTAAATACTGGTCCTTTCATTACTATCTTTGTAAATACTGGTCCTTTCTTACATTACTATCTTTGTAAATACTGGTCCTTTCTTACATTACTATCTTTTTGTAAATACTGGTCCTTTCTTACATTACTATCTTTGTAAATACTGGTCCTTTCTTACATTACTATCTTTGTAAATACTGGTCCTTTCTTACATTACTATCTTTGTAAATACTGGTCCTTTCTTACATTACTATCTTTGTAAATACTGGTCCTTTCTTACATTACTATCTTTGTAAATACTGGTCCTTTTTTCTTACATTACTATCTTTGTAAATACTGGTCCTTTCTTACATTACTATCTTTGTAAATACTGGTCCTTTCTTACATTACTATCTTTGTAAATACTGGTCCTTTCTTACATTACTATCTTTTGTTTACCGTATATCAAACATTCTTACTCTCACTTTGCTCCTTTTGTTACATTTTCTGTTGCTCTCCATAACACATCCGTATCCAACCCGTCTATCTTTACTGTTATGTTCACCGTTTGTGTGCTCTTTATTTTTCATCACTTTCCTTTTCTTGCTCTTTGTTAAGCGTCTCTGACTGCGTTGGACTGGGAGATAGCAAAGTCACTATATTAATGTGAACGAGTTCTGACCGACCGTGGCCAGACTCAGTGTTTTAATAACCACCACAGTTGATTAAATGCCTGAGCGAGGTGAAACTCGCCCGATAACATAATGTGCTTTCCACAACACCGATCCAGGCCGAAACAGAAGCCACAAGATTCAGCGGTCGATACTTCTCGATCGGTCATTTTCAAACAGATAAGATGATTAAACTGAACTCACGATCAGAGGCGCGGCTAAATCCTCGCAGGTGTGAGCAGACTGGCCACAAGAGAGAGGCCGGGAGAACCGCTCGATGAGTGTGACCGGAGAGCTCAATGCTCATATCGAATTTGATTCCCGTCTTTCATGAAGTACAGGCCGGTGCGATACATTGAGATCCGGACACGAAAAACTGGATTTTCTTTTTTTGCACGTCTTACTTCTTCACAGGCTGTTGTTAAAAAAATAAAAACACTTAATGGTCTTTGCTTGGTTTCGAGGTAAGAGGAAAATGTATAATTATATGAATTGTGTAGTAAAACTTAAAGCTCCTTTTTTCTTTGCAATTTTATACTACAGATTTCTCATGCCATGCAAATAACTAATAATTTTACAGAATTGTTTTTTTGTCCTGTTCTAGATAAGCGGGAAAACAGAGAGACCCAAAATCATCTTAGTTTTCGCCTCTTCTTACATGTTTCACCCTAATGTTTGCTTCCTAATCGCTTAGGTCATCAAACATAACACTCTGTGTTTGAATTATCTCTCTTTTGTTATTTACTTTCTTGACCGGTTTTCAATTCCCAAATGAGCCACTAAACAGTTTTATCCCATTCCTTTAACCCAGCCGTTAGTGAAGAAAACCAACAAGCCTTCGCATACTCAAAGAATGCCAGAGTTGTTTGTTCATTTCGCTCTTGGACGTGCATAGTTTCTCTCCTACACCTGGCTTAATCTTGCTCCTGACACACATCACGACTGTTGTTAACATGATCAGTTTTGTTCTATGGTTCACCAGAATGATCTTCTCATTCACTGGCTCCTGACACATATCACGACTGTTGTTAACATGATCAGTTTTATTCTATGGTTCACCAGAATGATCTTCTCATTCACTGGCTCCTGACACACATTACGACTGTTGCTAACATGATCAGTTTTGTTCTATGGTTCATCAGAATGATCTTCTCATTCACTGGCTCCTGACACATATCAGGACTGTTGTTAACATGATCAGTTTTGTTCTATGGTTCACCAGAATGATCTTTCTCACTCATTTGCTCCTAATATCTTACATGCATTGAAAACGCCATTAAAACTTGCCCTATGTCATAGATTTTGTTCAGTGATTCTGAGGTTTCATCAACACCATGAAAGTCTTCAAGTGCTTCTTGAAACTCCTTGGACCTCTGGGTCATGACAATTTGACTTGTCATCAAACATCTTTCTTGTTACTGCTCTTACTTTGTACTTCATAATAGACAGCCTGTGGAGATTGGTCTATATTACATGAGATTTATCCCTCTCTTGTTTATTGGTGGTCTATTTCATGATTTTTCCCCTTTTTTTATACAACCATGTAATCGCTCTTTGACTTTCAGCACCCTGTGGCGGGTAGAATTTGTTTCCTGTGATTTCTGCAATGCTTTTAGTCATTGTGTTTGGAGTATTCATGTGGTAAAGATTTATTTCGCTATCATTTCTCTTTGACATCATAACATTTGATACTGTCTGTTTCTTGAACGTGTTATTTTTTTATTCATCAACTCCAAAATATCTTCAATAATTCACTTCTGTTTTACTTTTGAATCCGTTTTAGATAAAGGTTTTGTTCTGTTGCTGCTTCAGTTATTAATTATATGAAAATTCTCCATAGCTTTCTCCAAGCATTCTCTCTTTCTCTCTCTCTCTCTCTCTGTCTCTCTCTCTCTCTATCTATCTATCTCTCTTTCTCTCTCTCTATCTATCTATCTATCTATCTCTCTCTCTCTCTCTCTCTCTCTATCTATCTATCTATCTATCTATCTATCTATCTATCTATCTATCTATCTATCTATCTATCTATCTATCTATCTATCTATCTATCTATCAATCTCTTAGTGTTAAATTGCTTATTTTCCCACAGGCCAAAGTTTAATGGTTAAACAGCCGTGTGTAAGATGCCACTCCTGTGAGATGTGGTTCAGGTTCCAAGCAGCGCTGAGGATGGGAGTGAAGGTAGTAAGCTTCACGGCTCTGGCCGCCATCTTGATATGGTCGATTGATGTTTCCTCGGTACCGGAAACGGGGTGAGTATCCGTCCTGCCCCTACTTCACAAGGTTGTTCATAAAATATTATCCAGCCATGAACGATGCCCAAAGCTGTGGGAGTTTCGAGCGTCGTCACCCGAGAGAAGGAAGGTACCGTCTAGTGTAGTTCGAGATTTGAGCGATGCTGTGGCGAGGCATGACTTGCGATATTTGTTCCACAGACATGACCCACGTCAGATAGCGTGAAATACACAATACAACTAGGTGTTTCGTCCTTACTTGCATAAAAAAATTAGTCTAGGGCTTAAATGATTTTCAATATGCTAACCATTTTCTAGAGTTATATACATTTAAGATTTAAAGACACAGGTGAGCAGCTGCTAGACATAGTTCTCAGATAAAGAAATAAGAAAATCGGTAAAGAATGGCAATAGATTCCAGGAGCTAGATCTAGAACTAGATCTCTAGACTCATACAGATACCAATTGCATAAACAGTCAATGCCAACTCTATTTACATCAAGGCTCAGGAAAAGGCAGGTTTGCACAATATTAAAAGAGACAATGAACAGTAGCTAGGTCTAAATGTAGACTAAATACATTTGAAATCTAAAGAATAACATAAATTTAATGGGCAGCAGCAAGAATGACTCATTGTTTTATTAAACAATACAACAATAATAAGTGTTGTTCCAAGGCGACGTAATTATCATTTCAAATTGCATGCACTAAAGAAAATAAAGGAATGCCTAGACGGAGATCTCGAAGCGATTCAGAAGAAAAGCCAAAGGAACGCACTGATCGCCTAGACCACAGGATGCAGGGCCACAACAGTAGACAGGAACGCACTGATCGCCTAGACCACAGCATGCAGGGCCACAACAGTAGCCGCGCGGGAAAGAGAAACACCGAGTCGTCTGGCGGAAGATCCAGTTCGTTATGCTCTGAAGCACGAGGATATGCAAATGATTAAGGTCAAGTCTCTACTCATATAGCTTTCATATGAATAAATCTGGTCATTGTTTCGAAACAAAAGTCACAAAGCAAGAGCATCCAAAACACACACACACACAATGGAAACTACAAATCAGCTTTGCGGATGATATCTTTGTGACTAACGGCAAAATCGCTGCAACTACCAGCCATTTGTTCATTCACTTTCCGAGTACAGGGACATGCGTACCACTGAGTATGAGCATTTCAGTCGACGTCTTTCTTCCTTATTGATTTCAAGAGTGACGCGGAGAATCAAGTATGGCGGAGAGACGAAGCTGCCTCGTCCCTCGATCATGCCTCGAACAGTCTGAGCCGTTGAGCCATAGGACTATACACGGAGCAGAGTACCAGCTGGTGGTGAGCATGCCAGATTGGGTTGCTACTTTCCACTGAACGTGGAATTCCTTCCCACTTGCCAAAAATCACTTGGTTGCTTTGCCAGCATTAACATGAAATGAGCAGTTGAGCCATTACTTTGGTCATGAGAGATTTATTGTTTAACATCTCCTTTGTTTCTCCCTCAATATTATGTGGAGCAAAGCGAAAAGTGTTGTCATTCGCAATATTTATGTACTAGTCGTGGGTAGACAATTAAAAGGTTCCATCTTTTTAAAACGTAAATAACGCAATTTGGAGGGGAAATCTTTTGATTCTATGTCTCAGAATTTTTTAGGCTTTCAAGGTTCCGATTTCAGCTGCTTGAAATAGGCCTATTCGTGGAACGCTTTTTACTTAATTTTCTATTTACAAAACTGTCATTAAGAAGTTAAAATTCAAAAAGTCATAATGATAAAGTGTCTAGCCAATGTCGCTCCACAAACTCGTGTGACAGATAAAAAATCAAAGGAGTAATTTCCTACACTAACGAAAGCTGTCATATTTTACCGATTGACTTCTAAGATAAACTATCGAATGCAATTTAGGTCTAGTAGTCCTGGACTAGATTTTTTTTTTAATTAACAAAGACTTCAATGATCTCAAAAGAGTACCCAACAATCATTGTGAAATTCAGTCTCTGAACGGACATGACAATTGCCTGTGTTGTCCGAATGCTCTAGGATATCTCATTATCAGAAACAACTTTAGATGTCGATTTTTCTTTGTTTCATTTTCTTATTCGACCTGCATCAAACAGTTGCTTTTGGAAATACTCTCTGTCTGTCTGCCTAGTCTGTCTGTCTGTCTGTCTGTCTCTCTCTCTCTCTCTCTCTCTCTCTCTCTCTCTCTCTCTCTCTCTCTCTCTCTCTGTCTCTCTCTCTCTCTCTCTCTCTCTCTCTGTTTCTTTCTCTTTCTCTCTAACTCTGTCTCTGTTTCTGTCTGTCTGCCTAGTCTGTCTGTCTGACTCTCTCTCTCTCTCTCTCTCTCTCTCTCTCTCTCTCTCTCTCTCTCTCTCTCTCTCTCTCTCTCTCTCTCTCTCTCTCTCTCTCTCTCTCTCTCTCTCTTTATCATTACGTTTCCAAAATAAGCAGAAAGATTTCGATTTCGTGGCTTATGATGAGCTATGATTGTACCTGGTATCTCGGTAGGTCAGTTCAATCTTTCGAGAAAGATGTGCAATCAGACGAGTGGTCGTCACACGAGATAGATGACAGTTTGTTGTACCAGGGCGGGCAGCACAGGAAGCGGAAAGCACGGAATGACGCGCGGGAGATACCGTGTTTGATCAACGGCGAGTCGCTCATCTCGTGCAGGAGATCAACAAAAGCTGGGGTCTTCCTGCCGTGGACTTTCATCAAAGACTATTTCGAGGTTGGTCACAGGGTTGGCAGGGCTGGGCTGCATGCTTCAGGAAATACTTAAAGGTGGCACTCTTTCGTAAAAGAGTAAAAGCCACAAGAATATTATACTTAATGTTCAAAGGAATGTAAATCTAGTAAAATGTTGATTTCGTTCTAGGAATGAAAGGTAATGGTCGACCTGTAAGTTAAGTTACAGTATGAATATAAATTATGATTTAAAATGAAAAACAATTCAGCACTGACTTATATAACTGTGTTGGTGATACATTAATGTCGGGAAGCGATAGAATTAGGGTTTTTCTAACCTATTCTCTCATTTAGAAATGACTCATCAGGATCTAATGTAAGGGCTATAATTATGGTTCCACTTAACCATTCTTTTTTCTTAGGGAACAAACGTAAACTTTGTTTTAGTTTTATGCTAACCTGAGCTTTTGATATTTTCCTATTCTATTCCTTTAGAAGACCAGTGGACTGTAACATGGTCGTAGTTCAGCTAAGAATTACCATGATTCATTATTGTAACAGCAGCAACAAATGAGATAGTTCTCCTTATTTAAATGATAGTCTAATCTCGACATTATGAATTCATATACTTTGCACTTACATCATAAGTTTTCACGGACTATCATAGATGGCCATACCCATGCAGCTGTTTAATGTCCCAGACTTCACAATTTGAAAATTCCGTGTCGCAGGTGAGCGGTTGGGATGAGGCAAACGGCACGTTCCGCTTCCAGCACTCGTACGCCAGCGTGCAGCGGTTGAAACCTCCGTACAAGCCTGGCTCAAACTTCATGAACTTCGGAGACTTCAATGTCGGGCACAGAGAGAGGGTCAAGTGTATCACAGCCACTGAAGGTAAAGTAGAGAGCGGGTCAAGTTTATCACAGCCACTGAAGGTAAAGTGGAGAGCGGGTCAAGTGTATCACAGCCACTGAAGGTAAAGTGGAGAGCGGGTCAAATGTATCACAGCCACTGAAGGTAAAGTGGAGAGCGGGTCAAATGTATCACAGCCACTGAAGGTAAAGTGGAGAGCGGGTCAAATGTATCACAGCCACTGAAGGTAAAGTGGAGAGCGGGTCAAATGTATCACAGCCACTGAAGGTAAAGTGGAGAGCGGGTCAAATGTATCACAGCTACTGAAGGTAAGGTGGAGAGCGGGTCAAATGTATCACAGCCACTGAAGGTAAGGTGGAGAGCGGGTAGAAGGGTGGACGGTGTTGATCAGAGAAAGAGAGGGAGGGAGGGAAGTTCTATATCCAAAACTACTGAGACTTAAATGTTATTCCATATTGTCTCCCCCACCAATCTCAAAGCGTTCGTTAGACGTTTTCAAGAATAAATTTACATGTTTATTGCTAGGAAATCGTTGATGGTCTCTTTGCCCTGCAGACATTTCAAAGACAAAATTAAGAATAATATAAACATATAGTCTTCGTGCCTATCAAAGATAGAGACTCGGACAGTTATCAAAGTTTCGGCTGTCACCAGAACATATCTTCCGCTCCAGATGTTTAAATTTCTTCTCATTATACTTTGTAAAGAAAAATTGTTTTTATTACGAGAGGTGTTCTCCTGACAATACAGTCTAGTGAACGTGCTGCCTATGTCCCAACCGCAGGCGTCCCACTTACGACCCAGTGGAGCGACTCCGGCTACCACTACCCCATCCAGGTGGCGCAGTATGGACTGTCGCACCACGCCAAGAGTCGTCAGCTCGGACAGCCCAGGCGCCTCGTGCTCGAGGATGGAGACAGGGTCAAGGTCGGGGGGCAGGAGCAGTGGGTGCTGCCCAAGAGACAAGATAACTCTGCAGTTCAACTTCTTCAGGATCCTGGGACTAAACTGAATGTGCTGGATTTCAAAACATCAGGTAATAGGTCTTTAGGGTATACCGGCTCGATAGCATAATAATTATTATGTGTCAAGTCTCTGTGGGACGTTGATGGAAAATAAAAGAAGCAATGAGTAAAGAGGTGCTTGGAAAAGGAGCGAGAGCGAGCGAGAGAGAGAGAGAGAGAGAGAGAGAGAGAGAGAGAGAGAGAGAGAGAGAGAGAGAGAGAGAGAGAGAGAGACAGACAGACAGACAGACAGACAGACAAACAGAGAGAGAGAGTGTGTGTGTGTGTGTCAGAAACAGAGACAGACAGAGGTGAGGGGCGGACAAAAGGGAGAGTGAACATGAGAAAATAAAGGAAAGAAAAGACAGCGCCAGAGAGATGATAGTAACAGAGGGAAAACTGTATATACCGGGTACTGTTACCTTCTGAAATATCATAATTTTGACTGAAACATAAAAAATGCACTTCTCTCACTAACGATCATGATTGTAAACTAACAGTTTTGTCTGTTTCTACTTGTCCCCAACCCCTTCCCCTCTCATTGTTACAGACTCTCTAACTGCTCCAGGCATCTCTCTTTCGATAAGAGACAGCAAAAATATCTCCTGTATGTCCGTGGACCTTAAGTTCACATCCAATGGCAGCTTGTCTGTGCTCATCATGTTGGCCAACAAGGCCCGTGTTCGAATCCATTACATCCAGTCAGACACACTGATCGCTGCTGAAAATGGCGGCTTGAACATCTACTATGGTCTAGGCAGTCAACGGCGTGCCCAGTGGATCCATCTAGCGCGAGATCTTTCATTGGACGCTCTGAAAGGGTTAAAACTAGCTGGTGATCCGGCTAGCAACGCCCGGCGTGAACTGGCTCTTTCGAGAGTTTTAGAAATTCGGTTGCGAGGCATGGGCATGGTGGACAACCTTGAGCTGAAGGCACATGTTCACAAGGACCAGTTTTTCTATACGGCTGACTGGTTTGTGAGACACCAAGATACGAAAGGTGGTTGGCAGATCCCCTGCCCGAGGAAGCTCATTGGGACAGCAGTGCTGCAGCCAGGCTGGTACTCCGCCATGGGTCAAGGACAGGCGCTGTCCGTGCTTGCCCGCGCGTTTCTCATGACGGGATACAGACCGTACCTGGAGGCGGCCGCCCGCGGGTTGCATCCGTTTGAGGTTGACAGCAGTCAAGGTGGTGTAAAGGCGGTTTTTTTTAACAGGTATGTTTGGTATGAGGAGTACCCCACACAGCCGAGTTCTTTTGTCCTCAACGGCTTTATCTACTCTCTGCTCGGAGTTTACGACTTCAAAGAAGTGGCCCAGGGTAAGGAAAAGGTTATGGCGGAGAGAATTTACCAGGCAGGGATGTCCTCTCTTAAGGCGATGCTAATGATGTTCGACTCCGGTGTAGGAACACTCTACGATCTCCGCCATGTTGTGATCGGTATCGAGCCAAACCGCGCCCGCTGGGACTATCACACAACCCACATTGAGCTCCTTATGCAGCTCGCTAACATCGACGGTGACCCGCTCTTCACGAGCACGCACAAGCGGTGGCAGCGATACCTAGTAGGTAAATGGGCAAGGCACAACTAGAGCCTTTCTCAGTGCCGCAGTGGCGGACTTGGGGGGAAATGTGCACAAAGAAACATTGCCACCTCCAATGTCGTCAGGGTATGTTTGTGGATGTTACTCTGAATCTTTGTTGTGTCCATAATTTCATCTGTGTTTATCCATGTTTGAAAGAGTTATTGTCCTATTTTCATCTGCGTTTAGAAATGAACGAGTATAATGTTTTATATCGATGATGCAGTGCTGAAATATTGAATCTTGAAAGACGTGTTGTCTCATGCTCAGATCTGTAGTGGAATGTGAAGTAAAGCAGTCAGTTGTGGCCATCAGCATCATGGAATGTTCGAGATAAGATTTGCCTTATGTTCATATAATAGAATGCACTTTATGTTCATACACATAATGGAATGTTTGAGTTAAGACTTGACTTAATTTTCATTCATATTACTAAGTGAATGTTTTTGAGAAGTTTTAACTTTGTTCATTTGTGTTTGTGAATATGTGAATGTTGCATTCTCTCAATACTTAACCATCTTCATCTAAAAAGAAGACTTGAGGTGAGCAAATAAATTACGCAATGTACATCTAGGGTAGAGGATATCGCTAGGTAGCAGTGCCGTTCATCAGCTTAGGAGACTGGCCGTTTGAGGTATGGTTGCCTGGTGTTTCATCTGTGGTGGGAAATGTTTGAGTAGGGTATCGACTTTATGTCCGTCTGTATCAGCTGATCGTGTTTCCTCTGCGAAACTCTAGTGGCAATAAATAGATGCCTGAGTCGAGGAGTTAATATCTGACGTATACTGGACAAAGTCTAATTTTGCACTTTTCCCATCTCTCTAGATGGATCTAAAGATGCTTCAAGACGCTATTCACAACGCCACGCAGGTACGAACAAAAAATGCGTAGAGAGGCGCCGCCTTGTAGCAATTCATTCACCGTCAGTTTTTTTATGATGATCGATTAATCGATTAGGATTTTACAAAATTTGCTAACTATCCTAAGGTCTTATAGCAAGGCAAAGAATTTTTAGTATAGATGTGATTTAACAGCAAGCTATCAGACAGGAAGTCTACTATTTGATCCTGTGGCAGATTACTTTAAGCTGATTTTGATGGTGGCTGGAGCGGGAATTCTTGATCTTGTCTCAGTTGTTTGATTGGCTGAAAGGTGCACTGAATAAAGCCTTTAAAAATTCAGCCTTCTATTTTTAGTTCAATAATAACTTTATTCATCACAGATAAATTGACGTATCATCAATTACACAAGTTATGTTCACAAATGAACTCAATTTATATTTATATATATATATATATATATATATGTTATATTTCTTTAAAGTGCAGTTCTATCGCCGACGTGAATCTTCCTTCTTTCACATGTCAAAAATCAGCGCCGCGAGTGGAACGAAGTCCGCTGCCCCAAAAAGGTCAAAGGTGACACACTTATTGACGTCACACTCATAGCACGCCAGTGCGAGCAGCCTGGGCCCGTGCGCTGCTACCAGCGCCTACACCCCAGTATTGTCTAGCGTCATTCACAGATCAAACATTAGAATATTGCACGCCAGTGTGAGCAGCCTGGGCCCGTGCACTGCTACTAGCGCCTACACCCCAGTGTGAGCAGTCTGGGCCCGTGCCTACACCCCAGTATTGTCTAGCGTCATTCACAGATCAAACATTAGAATATTGCAAGAGCAGTAATCGTATGGTGTGGTTTATATTGTGTGAGTATGGAATGCGCTGAAGATACAAGTAATAAAGCTGTTTCAAGCTTGAATTGATGTCACATCTCAGTCACAGAATATATCTTGTAGGATGTAAAGCATTTCTCAATTTATTCCCCGCTTTTTTTCTTCTCAAGATGTGACTGCATGTGGCGGAAGAAAGGGGCACTCTTTGCGCTATTCGTGTTTTGTTTCGATTTTTTTTTTTCAATATATATTCATATCATGATAACCTGCTTTGCAACAATAAAACTTCTCCTTAAAGAATCATTGCCTTAATGAGTGCTGTAATATGAGAGTTAATCACATTCAAGACTCAAGGAGTGAATGTATTTTTCGGTTATGAATTATCCTGGTTTTTTTTATCTAAACATGTTTTTAATTATTTTTATGAAGTTAAACTGAGTTCTAAGACAGTCCTACTCATGTAACCACTTTGGGCTGCAACGCATATTTTTTTTAAAACACATCAGGTAATTAAAGTCGGAATATGAAAAAAAAAAAAGTTCTGAAAAGAACAACCACTAACAGTTATGTTACAGCTGGTGGATTAAAATATTTATCCTTTTCACGCTAAATACAGCTTCAAAAAATATAAGCAATTTTGTCTCATTTCCTCAATACTCATCTTTCTTTCTTTCTCATGTCGCTCTCTTCAATTATGCGCTCATGATACATGAACTAAAATCTTCAAGTCAAGAGCTAAGCCCTGTTTCCTGTCTAGCAAGAGTATTCAGGTTCATCAATTCAGACTAGGCTTATGTTAAGTTTCCAAACTGCAGAACATACACGCGTTGTATGTTCAGATCAGAGGTAGAATAACTTTCTTACAAGAGTTTTTAGAACATCATGCCTTGAAGGTTTGCTCACCTATCTGTCCCTGTCCACTGGGTGATCACAACACCTGGTTGCTGGGCAACACTACACGGAGAAAGATTTTCAACTGTTAAATAATACATGTACACAGGGGAGGACATGGTAGATCCTCGACCAATATTATATGTTTTTGTCAAATTTCCCCGTGTCTAAATGACTACGCTGAGGACTAAAAACCGAATTCACCCGAGACTTACTTTGTAAATGTTTAGACTACGTTATAATTACATACATGTACATTTTACGCATGTTAAGCGATCGAAGTAGATACCGCTATGTTCTCAGCATATTTAAGCTCACCTACTCGCTCAGATGTTTGTGTTGAACAGCAGAACATCCTGTCTATAGCTAGCTGCTCCTCTTGCCTAAAATATTCAGCAGGGCAAAGTTTAGAGGAGAACAATCGCGCCACAAAACCAGATTGGTCAATATGCTTAAAGACATATCGGATGATCATAACTGTTCAAACAACACTTGAAACTGGCAAGACACTGGAGAGGAATCGAAGCAAGACAAATAAGGCCAAATGCGTCAATGTGGGAGAAGTAACTGATCTAAACAGACCGGCCGCTAAGAATTCGGTTCCGCCATCGCAGAGTCAAAGAAAAATGACACATGATCATTGGTGAGATACGGCACATAGAACATCCAAAGGTTATTTAGATTCTAGAACAATGGACGGCAGTTGAGCAGCCTTAGCAAAGACACTGGACCAAATGGTATTCTGTAACACAGAGATTCATTACATGAAATGATATTTGGCATGAGGCAGAGTTGAAGGTAAGCTGTTAAAGGGGCCTAAGAGAGGTATCTGTTCAAGGATCCCACACAGGCTGCCGAAGCAACCGCATCATTACATGTATTTAGATGCAATAAGTAGTTGTTCAACAGAGGATCAAGCCAACAGTCTCGGGTAGCATAAGTGGTTTGGGCACAGGAACATAAACAAATAACACAATAGTACATGTATTGATTAATGGAATCCGTGCGGCTCTACATCCGTCCACCATTGAGCATGGCCCTCATAAATTTACAGGCTGTCGCCGCCAGGAACACATGGTATCTGGACGGTTAACGACCTTTGATTTGATTGGTGAATGTCTGTTGCGCCCATTTAACAAAAAATGAAAAAGGGGGAAAATTAGACGTCGTGACAGAAAGTAGACGTGCTGTACTATGGACCTAGAACTGAACCAGTAAAACATTGGCTCAAACCTTTATCATAATTCATATCAGAGTCACAACCCCAGTCTCCAGTCAAAAACTACATGTGCATGTATCTAGCTCAAGCAAACACAGGAAGCGATACAGCTGAAAACATGCTGCATCTGATGTTGTCCCACAAAGCCGGGAAAAGTGATGTATTCCTGTGATGGCAGCACTTCTCCACGTAACTCTCACTGTCTCAGAGTCGAGCAGTTTTGCGACTTTTGTCCCAAAGTGAATACTGTAGGTGTAACCCGGAGTCCACGGAACAAAAAGCAACTTTTTAGATAGGTGGACCCCAGACCAATGAATAGCTGTCTGATTATGTCATCGTGTCTTAGTTAGGACTAAGGAGTGCCTGTGGTCTTGTGACGCACAGCAGCGCATATACCCGCAGTTAAGATCCATCAGGCATCAGCCAGGGAGTCGCTCAGTGTCCTAGTCTAATCAGATGCAATGTTGAATTTGAATGATGGATAAAAAAATCGTGTATCTAGGTTTAGTATTCTAAAGCTTATTAGTTTTAATCTAGTTGGTGTTTTCTCATATTGTAGAAAAACATTGGGTAAATTAGAGTCCTTTGGGTTCAAGGTTTATTTTCTAATGTACTCAGTTTAGTCTTCCATGGATCTTCTTTAAGATATTAAGATGATGTCTAGAGAAACAGGGTTATTGTGCGGGCCTGGAAAAAAAACTCTCTTTATTGCTATCTAAGTGAAATTGGTTCTGTAGTTCCATCTTCAAAAAAAAAAAAAAAAATTACCCTTCACTTGGCTAGTCTTTAGGTGGGGCACAGCGAGAGATAAGTAATATTCATGAGAGGAGGAGGGTTGAGGTGACATATGTGTTCAAGTTCAATTTTGTAAAAAGCTGCCTAACAAAACTTTTGCCTTAGCAGGTAGGACAAACAGTAAAAGGCTGGAGTGTCCTTATTTGATTCAATCAACAATGCCTAAACAATCACTTAATACATGTACATGTATGTTAGAGTTAACATGAGAAAAAGATACAACTTGCCCAACTTACAGCAAAATAATGATCTGAGATGCCAGTGAGATAAGAGCATAAGAAAATCTTCAGTTCCAATAGTTTACAGCAAAGGAAAGCTTAATGCGTCCTTGGAGTTTGCACAACAATGACCTTACCTGACTTACAGGAAAATGAAAATCTCAGCTGCCACTGAATTAAAAAAAAACATGGAACTAACGAGAAGTCACAGAGAAAAATCTATCAAAGATGCCTTAATACTTACAAAATAAAAAAACCTTACTATTTACAGTTTAAATACCGTAAGACACAGGTTGTCCTTGTCAGAGTAACAAAGGGGAACATAATGGAAGCCCCATGAACTTTAAGCGGAAGTTGTAAAAATTTACATTAAATTAGTTGGTTAAAAATAAAACGGCAAGAAAAAAAATGACACCACAGCTGAGCATTGTGTGAGAATGAATGACCAGTTTATTTCTTCCAGATAAATAGCAATGAGCTGGTTCCATGAGACACACCTACAGGACACACACTGAATATTCTAGTGGTTTAGGCTAAACATGGATAACACATACTGAATATAGAGAAGCAACTTGGATCTGACTATGGAATGCCGTTGAATATCCATATACATGTATAGATACAATAATTTTTTCCCCTTTAAAGATGATACATACGAAACAATTCATCATAAAACAAAAGGTAAAAGTGAAGCCACATCCATTGCGTCTTCATGAGTAAAAGAAAATAATGAAAATATAAATAGTCACATGTGTCTATTCAAACACTGACACAAACCAACAAACAGCAAAAAATTGAAGGATTATTTTTGTTTCATTTACTTACATTTCATTCTGCAAGTGAAATAAAAAATCAGGACACTCTCACATCTTCAATATGTATTTACATAACAGATACATCGCCAAAGGCTTGTGCCTGTCTAAAGCTGTTCATAAGTGTATTGTCGCATTCGTGTCATAAGAGTTTTTTTTTATCTCAAAAACTCAAACATAGCTTTATTTTTATGTTCATTTTTTTTTAAGTTTCATAGGTCACATCATTTTCTGTCATGTTTTATGACTATAAAGATTGTTGCATATCAATAGATGTAACATTTCATTCATAGATCACAATCTATTGTTTATCTTGACTGATATTTTACTCCTTTACCCCTAACTTTCTTCCTATATAAGTGGTCTGATTTTATTCATTTTAGTTCAGTAAACCAGGAATTTTGAACTTATGAATTTCAAACAAGGCCAAGCAATAATTTTTTTAAATATGGTGTAAACACATCATTGCACAATCCCTTTCGCATTGACATTTGATCAGCTGTAACTATAAAAGCTGTTCCAAACCTAACATTTTAATTACATGATGCTAGCTAGGGTACAGTGATTGACACAGCCTGAGTGGAGTCCCAGGGTACATTTCAAAGAAATAAAAAGCACAAAAAATCTTGTTAAAGGGTTGATTACATAGTTAGAGAGCTGGAAACATTTGTGTGTCATGAAGTTCATCCTATTTACAGACTTCCAGCTACCCAGTCCCAACTAAACAAGCAGGAGCTGCAAATAGAATTTTGTTTTAATTCTGGCTGTTCTGATAGCCAGAATGATCTCTGAGACAGACCTGCGTTGCACATGGATGACGAGGACTGTGGGCTCAAACTTTGACATAACACTACACAATAAGATAGACAATATATCGAAAAAACTAAACTAGGCACAGCATGTTTCATCAAGATCTTAAGTCAGCATGTGGCTAAACATATTTTGTTGAAAAATATCTAGATTCTGGTAATTGTCATTTGTGATCTTATAAATGCTTGAGAGATGAAAGATACAAATGTTCTCAGAGTGTTAGCTTTCGTATCCACTGAGTCTAAAATATTTCTCATATTCAAGAAAAAGAAAGTGACCAGGATAAGCCTGATGCACTTCCTACACCAAACACTTAACACCAGAATGATCAAGACAAATTCTTGTGCTCAAATGAACTCTTTTCACAAATACTAAAGAAGTCAAAACATTTGAGATGAGTACAGTATGCTCAAACCACCAAAACTTTAAGTCTAGGATAAAGCAATGGGATCACAGGAGAATCTACTGCACAGAGTTAAATCAGTAGAACAGCAATATACAAAAATGTCACAATGTTCACATGCAAATCATTTGTTTTTAAATCTAAAATAAAAAAAAATATGAATGTAATCAACTGTATTTTGGTCTCACAGTGCTTTCCTCATTGTTTATTTCTGCTAGCCTGTGACATGGAGACTTTGCAAAGTTTTCTGTTTCCTCAGATATTTGTGAAACAAAAACTGAAGGTAGAGTTACACTGATAATAATGAAGCCCTGGGATCTTTCTGGTGGTTAGGTTGGTTATTTTTTTTTTTACCTCTGATATACATCTTTCTCACATCAATATATCTAAATAAAAAATAATATACATTAAAGTTCAGGGAGGGGAAGGGGGCTAAAAAAGTATTAAAAGCAGCACATGTAAACTACTGGGTCTGACTCTGAGGAATAATTGTGTATTAACATCAAATTTATTTTGCATGTCAAACAATAGTAGCAATATAAAGATTCAACTGTAAGTGCAAGTAATGTGCTGAGTTGAAGAAATATAAACTGAAAAAAAAAAACAGGATGAAATTATCTAGACTAAATCTCCATATCCCACTAGTCAGAAAGAAAACATGCTTTAACTCCTCATAATTCACTTTCTTTTATCTTAATGTTTTGTTTCCAAAGAAAAATCAGCTCAACTCTGAGGGAAAATAAGTGACGTTTGAAAAAAAAAGACAAGTAATTTCTTTGCTCACAGAATCTGACATACCATACTTGAAGCATCTGTAACTTAGAGCCTTGGTTTCAAACCTTTGAAGACATTCTAGATCAGCTCTTTTCACCCAGATCAAAATTCCTACCTATTTCACCTCTCATTCTTCTATCTATCTTATCACAAAGATAGATTGATCACAGAACTTTATCAGGCTGTCCACCATGAATATCATATACACGTGACATATTCAAACCATCCCAGTGCGTCCTATTTGAATCCTTCTAGAGTTTGAAGTACTTTGTCACAGCAGGTTGGGGCAAGTCCTAATTGAGCAAAGAGTATTTGTTCCAGCAGATTGAATCAGGTCCTTGTATCATTTCAGTTGAGCATGGAGTGCCTGTCGTAGATGTTCTTACGTTGCTCCATCACTGTGCCCTTCCACTTCTTCTGCTCCTTCTGCACAATATTGATGAGAGAACGCTGGCGAGCTGCGTCTGAGGTTGCCCCGAGAACTGGAGTGGTGGATGGCGCACTGCGGTCACTAGACAGATCCTCCTGGAGGGGATAGGGGAAGCGTTAGATCACAAGAAAGTCAAGTTAGAACAAGATTAGAACAACTAGCTTATCATATCACAAGGTAACTTGACTCATTTTCTTCAGTCATTTACGAATATCACAGATCTATTATAAATGTCAAAATGTAAGATGAAATGGATTTAGAAAAGATGATAAAGCATCCAGTAATTCCAAGGAAATGATATGCACAGGCAGTTATGAAGCTTCACTCCCCAATTAAAAGTAATATATAGATGCTTTTTTTTTTACTCAATTATATGAGTTAAGAAATTAAAGAGGAAAGATCGTCCATTTGATCAGTATTCAGATCTATTATATGATCATAAAAATTAAATGAATGATTAATGAATGTAAACTGGTTAAAATTTCTTTCTCTCACTTTAAGTGAAGTTATAAGATTTGAATAGGCCAAAGAATCAAATATCATACAAAGTGTTCATTCCATATCTTGACTATTGTCTCCATATTTTATCACCAAATCACCAAAAGCTATAACTTCTAAAACAGCATATTAATCTGGTTATTAATATTTTACATGCTCTGGGAGGGAAAAAATTGTCTAACTTTCGTGTCATATGATTCTTCTACTTATGGACTTGTGTGGTGAAGGTAACTCATACAAAATTATTCTCCTTAGAAACTACTGAGCTCTGATGGACATTTGAATCATTTCCACTAAGTCTTATCATCCACTATTCATGCTTGCATATTAAACTTTGCTCAAAATAAAGTCAGCCAGGATAAATGAATTTTAAAAATGCAGAAAGAAAATTCAATTTTCTTTAAATTAGTGCAACATTAGAGAAGTCCGTTCTAGGATAATAATGTAACTGGAAATGAAGATACAAAAACCACATGCAGTGCATATGAAAGCTGATTTTACATCGCATGAGATGAAAAAGTTCTGATGCTTTCTTTGTTAGTAATGAGATAAAACCTTTTTAATCTCAAGCAATGCTAGCTCAACAGAAATTTAGAGTAAAACTACCAAAACCTACAGCTTAAATGATATATTAAATTCTTGTCATGTCATGCACAAACATGGATATGCTTAAATCAAATGAGAACAATTTTGGGGAATCCACCCAAAAAAAGAAAAATCTTGTTGGGCCCTATCACTATCTAAATTTTGAACATTATGGTACCATGAAAGCAGAAAGCAAGAGACAAAGAAAGAAAAAAAAATCAGATAATCTAAAGTCTTAAGTGAAAAGATCTAGTCTTGATTAGGGTAAGGTAGAGGAGAGTATGGGAACCGTTAACCAAGCTCCTATCTTAGTTGAAAGCAACTTAAGAGATTTTTATTCCCTATTGTCACAACATTTTGTATTCTTTGACCCCCCCTCCCCCTCCTATATCAACACAGAATTGAGAACAATCCATCATTTAAGCACTAATGATAAGTCTTTATTCTTTTTAGATTAATAGATGGTTTAAAAACTATGCTATTTTTAAGTAGGCCTACTTAAGCATATAATGGTGATACTATGGTACTGATTCACACTAAGTAATTACAGTATTGTTCTACCAAAAATGTTCTAAACATAACACAAAGACTGAAAAATATCTAGAGAAACTGGGACATCTTCATAGCTGAGAAAGACAAAAAAAAGTAGCTTATGATAAATTCTTTTTGTTAGATTGATTGATGACATGCTCTTTCACACTTAAAATAGAGAGATTTCCTTTCTTTTGATATTATTGATGTTAGTATCAATATCAAAATCCTGTTAAATTCAATCATGTTGATGTCATACTCATCATTACTACAAATACTATGGATGATGTTGTATCTTAAATGCATTCATATAAAAGTTTGCTTTTAATGACTGACTCATAAACAATATTACATTGAAATGCAACTAGAGAGAGAAGAAAGAAACAACTGAGCTATACAAAAACAAGACACACAAATGAAACCTGGGCAACAGCATCCTGAAAGAGAAATATAAAAAAAAAGTAACATCAAGGAAAAAAAATTAATACACAACACAACAGCATAATAAGAAACTAAGTTAGGTAAAAACATGAAGAACATAAGCATAAACCATTCACTTGAGAAGAAAATGACAGAGCCTAAAGGCCACTCAATTCCACTCTCAAACTCAAACTCTAAACATGTGTAGCAAATTTAGAACTACAAACAGCAGCAATTTCAGCGAGCTAACATAATGGCTTAGCCTTAGTATTTTGCAACTGGGGCTTGCATAAGTGCAAGGTATTTTCCACACTTGTTGCAAAGAAAAACAACAACTCTGAAATGCATCAATACATTACATAGAACAATAAAATAAGGGACAAAGAAAATTGTAATGTTTCCTTTAAATCTAACACATCATAAATGGGTTGTTACTGCTGTATTAGAAAGAAAATCAATAATCTTTGAGACTTTTTCGAATGAGTTAGATGTTCGAAAAACAAACCAACTTAAAAAATAGGTGTTTGATCTAGTATTTTGTTTGCTTATCCACAGATTCATATTCGTACTATACAATGCCAAAAGCAAAGACTCTGTTTTCCTATTATAGTATGAAATTGTACTTATCATAACTTCAAGATCGATGGTAAATTCAGCATCTAAGAGGAAAACTCCCTAAACTTGCAACATTGCTTTCAATGGGGCTTCTTTCAAAAGATGAGAGAGAAACTTTATGCTTCATTTCAATTGTGAGCTTACTAGTGATTTTTCTCATGTTCCCATAAAAAGCTTTCTAATAATTTGTGAGTTAGCCTGTTGAAGAAGACACAATTTAAGAAATAGGCCTGCACTAGATTCAAGAGTGGGGAGCTTTCATGCCTCAGGATTCCTATAGATCAGGTGATGGTGTACATGATCTCAATCCTTTTTGTTTTCTTCACTTAAAAAGAAAGGAGAAAGTTATGACTCTAAAAAAATTTTTAATGAAGATAACTTCAATACAAACTTACCAACTTCTGGCCGGATTTAAAAGAAAAAAAAACAAGCTTCATAGAAATATACATGTCTCAAAAATCTGATCTGTTGACTGGATGGCTAAGTTTTCTAAAGAGAATCTTAGAGAAGCTTAGAGGATGTTAAATCACTCAAACCAATGGTTATAAAAGTAAAAAAATGTGCATTTTAGACCACAACATTGTGCCGATATATTTGAGACAGTGAGCATTTTATAAGAGGACATTAAAATGGGATACAGGATTTCACTACCTCTATACATGACACAACTTTTTAAGTGCCAGTGACAGGTGTGACACTCAAGATGCTAACTAACCTGCCAAAAGGTGCAGTATAAAAAAACAAAAATTAAAATACAGCAGAGAAGAAAAAAGTACACAAATCCAGAGGAAAACAGATCTCAAACTATCCTTCATTGTTCACAGAAAAAAATCCATTAATGTAAGAGATACATTCAAAACTTATTTTGAACAAAGTCTTACAGAAAAAAAAAAACTCCTAAGAGTTCAGACACCTGTCTTTGGCAGGCATGTTTGATGCCGCTTCAAGCACATAGGGGAAAAGGAAAATGAAACCGAAATGATACACACATGGGTGCCAGAGACAAAGGACACAAGAGAAAGATTAGAAAAATGGCGTGAGAGAACCCGCTGCCAATTGGTTACCAAATTCACCTCCTCGTTGGTATGCTGCTGGTAGCTGTTGGCTGGTCGCCTCTGGATGATCGGATCCAGGCAGAGCAGGAAGAGCATGTAGACAAAGAGCATGAGCACTACACAGATGATGAAGATCACAACCACCTGAAGGGATATTAAGAACACATTTGATACAGCTAAAGGGGCTGAAAATATTCAAGTTCAGCATTAGCAACAACAATATTAGTACATCTATAGTTCAAGAAGCATCGGTGAAAGAAATAATAAAAGAAATCACAATTCAAATTGCTTTGGGCCACATTAATGATGAAAACCATGGTATAAACGTAATATCTATAAAAAAGAATTGATAGTTTATCAGATTGAGTAAGGAGAAATGTCAGCAAGGTTTAGTTATAATCTAAATAGGGATATCAGTAATAGTAAAGTTAAAGTACGAGAGACATCAAAAATAGTTGACAAACTCACAAAAGTTCAAGAAAGGATGTGAGTTGATCTGAAAATTAACAGCTTCTCTCGTTTATTTTGTTAAACCACATAGTTTGATTCATAATGAAAATTTTTTTGAACATTAGAAAAATTATTGTCCATCAAGCTGTTCCTTGGGACCAAATAACTCCCAGCTCAATCTTATTCTTAGTGACAATAAGAATAAAAAGCACAAGGAAGCAATACCAAGCTGTTCAGACCTTTATAGAGTAAAGGTATTGAGAACGGTAATACTTGCCGTTTACTTCTCTATAAATACAAAAAACTGTTCATTATTAAGACATAAATATATATATTGCAAGGAAATCCTAAGGGCTTACTTTTAAATATACCTCTTTTGAACTCTAATATCTTACTTTTTATAGCCTCCAAACCTGCTTATTAGCACATAAATAAACTTTCACTCTGCAAGTTTCTTATTCATCCACTAAGAAAAGTAGAACTCAAAGGATATTTTGGGAATCTTTTTTTTAACCCCACCTTAATGGTCGTTGTGTTCCGAGTCTCTGTTTTGCACAAGCATCGGGAACAGGGAATCAGAGGTGAAATTGGATGAACAACATGTTCACAGTCGCTGCAGAATTGAGAAATTGAGGGGCAAAAAGGAGAAAATTAAAGCTGGCTGCTCTCAATTAATGTGCAGATGATAAAAACAGCCATTAAGAAAATTGATCTTTCATGAATTGTTTAGAAAAACAAGATCAAACAGAAATAAGCTAAGGAGACCTAATGAAGGCCTGTCACTATTTTTAGACATGCAACAGGATCTTCAAAAAAACAAAAAAAAACAAACAAAGAATCAGAATTCTTTTAACCAATCCATGGGATCTTCCGTGCAAACAGAAGCAGACATTTTGATGCCCCAACTACTGTGTTGTGCTCTTCTCATGTATGACACTTTGAGAGAGACTTGGAAGAGACTTTAGAGACATGTATAACAATTACTTCAAACTACTCTGTTGTGCTATTAAAACAGTATTTTTTGTTTGGTGTAATGCTAACTCAAAGGGGGTCAGGCTTCATGCGAGTCTGAGACTTAGTGCAATCAGAACGCTTCTTAGCAATGCCTTAAAACATTGGGTGTCAAATGATCTATTAAATTGCCTTGATTAAACAAATTTTGTTGATGAGAGCCCCAAATACTGAAAATGATTAAAACATGCCATAATATCCATTTGTTGTTCTCCACTTAATTCTTAAAAATGGCTTAGCTTCTTAACATTCTAGATCTTTTTTCTGGTTTTTCTATCTGATACATGAAAAACACACATCCAATCCAACAGGCAGAAACACAATGACATTGAGAGTATTAGATTTTTCATGGCAATAAAATTTAGATGTTATTTGAGCAACAACAACTCCAGCTCTCCAATTCAAAGCTGCAAAAGACTCCAATTTTTTTAAAAGTGATAATTTTGCGAACAATCCCTTCTTTGAACTTAAGCAAACAATTGTAGCAGAGCCAAGGTTATGATGTTGAATCTAGATCTAACTGTAAGTGTGGCCTTGGCTCCATGTGTCTTGATATTCAAATAATAAATTTGTATCATTCAAATCAGTAATACTAAGCTCACTCGAGCTCCCTTTTCATGTTTCTATAAATAATACCCGATTAAACTGAAAATTTTGTTTATAAAACTTAAGTAACAGTTCAATTAAACCTTAAGCTAAATCTTGACAAACTATCAGTGAAGTCAGAAAATGCTCAAACAAGTGAAGCTTTAATCTTATGAACTGGACTTGGTTGCATCAACAAAGTAAATGATATCTGTTTTACAATTACTAGTATTCATAATTTTAGAATATTATTGATTGGACACTCTTAAAGCATTCACTAAGGTGTCTCATTCAACTATTCACTCTACTCTTTGATTTGCTAAAATTAAGTTTTCGTATTCGTTTATTTCTATTCCTAAAAAGATAAACGTGGCTACACTTCCCAATTTTTGGTGCTTGTGATGCTTTGTGCTGTAATTTGATCAATTGACTTCCCCCACCCCCCTTTGCAGGTGCCTACTTTTCGGGTAGAGAATCGACTTAGATCTATATGTATATTATTTTCTTTAGTTGTATTTCAAGCCTAAGAACTTAGTTTTTTTTTGTTGAACATAGTTCGTACTGTTAGAAAAGTATCCCTGAATGAGTGTGGTTTAGATTCTTCTGGAATCTTCCACTTAGTCCTAGCATAATGATGATTTCTTCAGTCCTTCCTTACCTTTGTTCTGATTGGTTGCTGTTTCATAGCACAATAATCACTACCTGTATATTCTCGTATGAATTATGTAGTAATTCCTTTTCTAGATAATTCGATGAAATTTAGTAAAAATAAGAGTCGAAATTGTGTCCAGTCAGTCAACTTCTAGCAAACAGTGAGTCACATTTTTGTGAGCAGTAAGTCAACGTAATGATTATTGAATCAACCTCTTGTCGGTCAGCCATCGGTCAGCAGTGTGTTGGATTAAACAGTTTGCAACTAATTTTTACAGGCAGAATTAGACTTATTTTTTAGGGATGATTCGAGTGATTGGCTGTGCATATTTTCATATCCCTAGACAAACAGAGCCAAACATATCACCAAGATCATTTACAGTGCTTTAAAAAACAAACCGGAATTCTTATGACAATATACTTACCTACCCGTGCGTAAAGTCCTTGCAGCCACAGTGGGCTTTTATCATTCTTCTTTGTTTTAATTAAAAAAACATTAGAAGCACAACTTTGACATATATTTGAGAGCCACTCACCAGTATTCACTGCGTGTTGTGTTTGTAAACACTGCCCTTGTTTTCTTTCCACTTGCATCCCAGGTCTTATCACACACGCACTTACATCTTGTGTCCTCAAAGCTTGCCGCCTAAGCAAAAGAATAGGTCGTTATGAATGACTAAAACATCATATAATAATTAAGTGAGATATCATCTAATGATCTACTCTAGTGAAGATTTGCTGAGTGTAGACCTAAAAAAATTGAATGAAAAACTTATCTTTTTCTCCTTTTATGTCATCTTATACCTGTACAAAATTGTCACTATTAACTAAGTTTTATTTCACCCAGGGACTCTAGATACAAATATGAATTTTGAATCATTGAGGATTAATTCAGCCCAAATGGGTAAAATTTGTTTATGGAGTGACATAGACATGAAACATACTGTGAGGAAACATCAACCAAGTGCCTACCTGGCTTATATCAAGAAGACACAATAATAAAAATATTGCACAGAAGAGCACAAAATTTAGAGACATCTTCATTTTGATATCTCTCAGTTACTTGGTACAGCTAGTATCAGACCTGAAACATAAACAAAAAGATACAAAAGATATTTAGAAGTGTGAATCAAGAAAAAGTGAAACTGAAAGAAACACTTTCACTTTTAAAAAAATATAAGGAGGTCTGCCATATTCATGGTTAATTTAACTGAAAAAAAAAAAAAAAATTTAAGTTTTAGTTTGTCTTCACTTTGTGTATTGAATTCTAAGTGAAACAATGCTTTATGCTCATAAAAAAAACCTCTTCTATTGTGGTTCTAAAGGTAAAAAGTTAGCAATGAAGTTGTAGAAAGATCATGGCTCTTCCCTACTTATTTTCTAAGGAGACCTAACAGCTAAACATAGTATTCTATGTACTGATAATCTT
>JAWDGP010001776.1:112500-142500 GCA_033675545.1 Elysia crispata
TTACGGTGATGACGTCGAGACTTGAAGAAGTAGATAACGGGCCCTCGTCAAAATCAGTGTTTTGCCTAGTAGATCTAGAATCCCAGAGCATATTAAACAAATTGTAGTTTTCCTTATTTACCAGCCAATGAATATTCACTTCTTACCTGCTCTAAATACCTTACCGATTAAAATCTTTGACTTTGGTTTTACTTCTTCTTCTGCTAACAAGAGTTTCTGAGAATTTAAACAACTTTTAATTACAATGTTAGGGTGTAGCAGGTAAAGAAAGACATAATTCACTATTTATTTTCGTATTAAACGTCCGAGTCGCTGTTGATGTTGTCGTCTTCGCTGCTGCGATTGATGTTGTTGTTGTTGTTGTTGTTGTTGTTGTTTATGTTTTTGTCGTTGTCGTTGTTGTTGTTGTTGTTGTTGTTGGTGGTGGTGGTGGTGGTGGTGTTGTTGTTGTGTTTTTGCTGCTGCTATTGGTATTGTTCTTTTACACGTCTGTCTCTACACTTCTAAATGTTTACAAAAAGTCTGAAGTCCTAGCAGCCACAGCCAGGTATTTTCCTCAACTAGCATCTTTTCCCACCTATGCAAAGAAATTGATGCTGGGCATTGCAATGAGGCTCGCGACCACAATGCAATATTTCATATAGGGTGAGAGCCCCAGGTATGACCATAGTGTAATACTTCATATAGGGTGAGAGCCCCAGGTATGACCATAGTGTAATACTTCATATAGGGTGAGAGCCCCAGGTATGACCATAGTGTAATACTTCATATAGGGTGAGAGCCCCAGGTATGACCATAATGTAATATTTCATAGAGGATGAGACCCCCGGGTGTGACCATAATGCAATATTTCTTAGAGGATGAGACCCCCGGGTGTGACCATAATGCAATATTTCTTAGAGGATGAGACCCCCGGGTGTGACCATAATGCAATATTTCTTAGAGGGCGAGACGTCAGGTGTGACCATAATGCAATATTTCTTAGAGGATGAGACCCCCGGGTGTGACCATAATGCAATATTTCTTAGAGGGCGAGACGTCAGGTGTGACCATAATGCAATATTTCTTAGAGGATGAGACCCCCGGGTGTGACCATAATGCAATATTTCTTAGAGGATGAGACCCCCGGGTGTGACCATAATGCAATATTTCTTAGAGGATGAGACTCACGGGTGTGACCATAATGCAATATTTCTTAGAGGATGAGACTCCCGGGTGTGACCAAATTGCAATATTTCTTAGAGGGCGAGACGTCCAGGCGTGTCATGCAATGATTAAAATTATAAAGGCGCGACTAAAAAACTGACGCTCAGCTTTAATGAAACTGTGAAATATTGTTATCAATCAAAACAGTTTTCCTACCGTAATAAGAAATTATATCAATGGGATAGTTCACGAATGGGAAGAACAGTTCATGGATGAGAAGAGGAGAAGAAAGAGGGAGGAGGATCTTCCCTCTGCGACAGTTTCTCAATCCGTGCTGCCGTGGGTGTGTTTCTGACGCAATTTCCAGATGAGAAATGAAGATCTCATTGGACGCGATCTGCATAAATCGATGCTGCTCTATGTTTAGTAAATGAAGGCAAGAAGTCGTTTGGCTGGTAAACAAAAGCTTCCCACCGGACGCTTTAAGCCGCCATGAATTGCAAAAGAAAAAGTCAAACACTATTTTACAACTTTTGATTATGAAATTAAAAACTATTTTTTACATTAGAATTGACAATGTTTAAACTAGAGGTCAATTTCACAAACAATCCACTGCACAATAGCTAAAAAATGTCATAACAGTAATTTTGGAAACGGAATATGATTAGCAGAAAAAAAATTGGGCTGTCCCTTTTCTCCAGGCCTTTTGAAAACAGGCTAGTCAATGAACCAGTATTGTTGTCACTTCGTTAACAATTAAAAACTAGCGTTGACACTGGGACTAGAGACCGTTCAAAAACACTGTCGCTAATACCACTTATCAGCTTCGTGCAAATTCAAACCAGAAAAGGATATAATTATGACAAGCCGCAAATTAGGAAAAAAAAAAAAAAAAAAATCAAAAAACAGTTCTTCAAACATATTCTTCTGCCTTCAAAAGTTTGAATTAGCGCAAAGGTTAAAAAATAATGAATAAATAAAAACATAAATAATGATAATAATGATAATAATAATAATAATAATAATAATAATAATAATAATAATAATAATAATAATAATAATAATAATAATAATAATAATAATGATAATGATAATAATAATAATAATAATAATAATAATAATAATAATAATAATAATAATAATAATAATAATAATAATAATAATAATAATAATGATGATGATGATAATGATGATGATGATGATGATGATGATGATGATGATGATGATGATGATGATGATGATGATGATGATGATGATGATGATAATAATAATAATAATAATAATAATAATAATAATAATAATAATAATAATAATAATAATAATAATAATAATAATAATAATAATAATAATAATAACAAGATAAAATCAAATTGAAACTGATAGGGCTCTAAGTGTTCCTCAATGTTTTTGTTTCGTTCATTTCATTTTTTCAAGAACAATACAAAGTCTAGTAAACTGGTACGTGTGCTAGAGAGAGGGGAGAAAGAGAGAAAGTGAGAGAGAGTGAGAGATAGTGAATGAGAGTGAGATAAAGAAAGTGAGAGTGAAAGAGAGAGTGAGAGAGAGTGATAGTGAGAGAGAAAAAGAGATACTGAGAGAGAGAGAGTGACAAAGAAAGAAAGAGAGAAAGAGTGAGAGTGAGAGAGAAAAAGAGAGAGTGAGAGAGAGTGAGAGTGATAGAGAGTGAGAGAAAGAGAGAGAAAGAGAGAGAGAAAGAGAAAGTGAGAGAGAGGGTGAGGGATTGAGAGTGAGAGAGAAAAAGAGAGAGTGAGAGAGTGAAAGAAAGAGAGAGAGAGTGAGAGGAAAACAGAGAGAGAGAGAAAGAGAGAGAGAGAGTGAGAGGGAGACAGAGAGAGATAGAGAAAAAGACAGATAGACAGAGAAAGAGAGCGAGAGAGAGACAGAGAAAGAGAGGGAGAGAGAGAGAAAGAGAGAGTGAGAGGGGGACAGAGACAGATAGAGAGAGAGAGAGAAAGAGAGTGAGAGTGAGAAGGAGACAGAGAGATAGAGAAAGAGAGATATAGACAGAGAAAGAGAGGCGAGAGAGGGGGAGAGAGAAAGAGAGAGAGTGAGAGTGGGACAGAGAAAGATAGAGAGAGAGAAAGAAAGAGAGTGAGAGGGAGACAGAGAGAGAGAAAGGGAGACAGAGACAGAGAAAGAGAGGGAAAGAGAGAGAGAGAGAGAGAGAGAGAGAGAGAGAGAGAGAGAGAGAGAGAGAGAGAGTGAGAGGGAGACATAGAGAGAGATAAAGAAAGAGAGAGAGACAGAGAAAGAAAGGGAGAGAGAGAGAGAGAGAAAGAGAGAGAGAGATGCAGAGACAGACAGACAGAGAGAGAGACATATAGATGGTACAAAACAAAGCAGTACAAAAGAGTGAGCAACTAAATCCATTCCATGGAAAAAAAATTCTGAACTAAGAGAAGAGTCACAAAATACATTCAGTGTAAAAAAAAATAATTTGAACTTAAAGTCGCCCGTCTTATGGACAGTCCCTAATAACTCCCAATGAATGAATGTAAGAATTTCCAATCAAGGAATTTGTCTAGAAGATAAAAATCTGACCGCTTTAAGTACTGATAAGAAGTGCCAGGTAAAGTGGTAGAGGCTGACTATACAATTATTATTAACAATAAAAAAAAAATTAAAATAAAATCGCACTCTAACAGATGCAGCAAAACTCAACCAATGCGAAAACCTCGAGTCCTTGTGCAGAGATGGTCGTCCTCGAATTTGTAGAAATTCAGGTTTGGAAGACAGAAATTGACTACATTCAGTATATGAAAGAAACTGCAGTCACAAGTCAGAATTTGGGGGGAAAAAGAGTAGGGACAAAATCAAGTTTGGAAACTTCTGCTGGATTCACAGTATAGAGAATCCTCGATTATGGACATAAAGGCTTAACAGGAAGAAACTGAGTGTATAATCAATGTATTGGCTGAAAAAGTAAGAAACTCTTGACTTTGATAGAGATCTAACTGCAGAACTATGAGGCTGAACCAAGGGAGGGATAGATACACGATAGTCGATATACATAATATATATATATATATATATATATATATATATATATATATATATATATATATATATATATATATACATAGAGAGAGAGAGAGAGAGAGAGAGAGAGAGAGAGAGAGAGAGAGAGAGAGAGAGAGAGAGAGAGAGAGAGAGAGAGCAAGGGAATAGAAAGTTAGAGGGGTCGAAAAAATGGGAAAGAAAAAAAAAAATAAAAGAGTAAGAATGCGAAGGAACATGTAAAAAAAACTGGAAGGAGAGAAAGTGTTGGCGAAAGAGGGAGTTTCGTATTGAGATATAAAGAAGATTAATACAGGGAGAGGAAGACAGAAAATGTGAGAGAAGAATAGAAATGATAAAGTGATGTTAAGAGAACGACAGGGAGAGAGAGCCATAGAGAGGGAATGAGTGTTGCACAGAGTTATGTAGATACTAAGTGACAAAAAAAAGATGAAAGAGAGAAAGAGAGAGAGAGAGAGAGAGAGAGAGAGAGAGAGAGAGAGAGAGAGAGAGAGAGAGAGAGAGAGAGTGGGGGGGGGAGTTCCATTTCAATAATTTTAGATAATTATAGTATGTGCAGAACCAGAAGCCTTTTTCAGTTTTTCTTTCCAAACAAACCATCGTCCCGAAGATAAAGCGTAAGGAGAAAAAAAGAGACAAGGTGGGTAATGAGGCAACTTTCAGAACCGAGTCATAGCACCAGTATAGGAGAGAAGAAACGATAAGTGAGAAATGGCAGTGGTATGAAAGATCTAACAACTCTTGCACTTGGCTTTTCTTTCTTCCATTTCTGTCTTTGCTTACCTGATAAGAAATCAATACGTGTAGTTTTTGGTGCAAACAAAGCCTAACACAAGACACAGGTGAAGTGTACCTCTGAGCATCTTCAAAAAAGGTTTTAATCATTGGAGTAGGTTGAGATGTCTCTAGATTTTCTAGTTCTTTACTATTAACTTATGTACTTAAAAAAATCTTTTCCGCTTCTATCTTTTCTCTTGCTTTGGTTGAGCTACGCAAAATTATTTAGTTTTGTAAACTGGAATACATAAACCGGAGCAAATGCAATTTTTTTTTCAAGTTTATTCTTCCAGTCCTCCAAAGTTCTTGACGATCACGATTGGTTTTCTTATGTCTGAAATTGACTTATCACTTTTTGACTATTGCGCAGAAAAGTGTAAGGTTGGCCAAATATGAGAAAAGTTGCATCTTCTCTGAGCGAGGTTCACAAGTTTCCTTCATCGGTGGATTTTTTCCTCTTCTCGTTCTGTTTGCAAGTACGCCCCCTCTTTAGACTAAGAAAACTGTAGCCACTCATACGTCTCCCTACCCCCCCCCCTCCCCGCCACACACACACATACACACTGCCCCCCCCCCCTCCCTGCAAGTACGCCCCCTCTTTAGACTAAGAAAACTGTAGCCACTCATACGTCTCCCTACCCCCCCCTTCCCCGCCACACACACACATACCCACTGCCCCCCCCCCTCCCTGCAAGTAAGCCCCCTCTTTAGACTAAGAAAACTGTAGCCACTCATACGTCTCTCTACCCCCCCCGGCGCACACACACACACACATACACACTGCCCCCCCCCCTCCCTGCAAGTACGCCCCCTCTTTAGACTAAGAAAACTGTAGCCACTCATTCGTCTCTCTACCCCCCCCCCCCCCCGTCCCCGGGGCCACACACACACATACACATACACACTGCCCCCCCCTCCCTGCAAGTACGCCCCCTCTTTAGACTAAGAAAACTGTAGCCACTCATTAGTCTCTCTACCCCTCCCCCCCCCCCGCCACACACACACACATACACACTGCCCCCCCCCTCCCTATATCACTTTCTCTCTCATTTTCTCTTTGTACCCCCCATATATCACTTTCTCTCATTCTCTATTTTTCTGTCTGTGTGTGTGTGTGTGTCTCCCTCTCACTCTCTGTCTGCCTGTCTCTCTCTGTGTTTATGTCTATCTGTCTGTCTGTCTGAATGTCTGTCCGTCTCTCTCTCTCTCTCTCTCTCTCTCTCTCTCTCTCTCTCTCTCTCTCTCTCTCTCTCTCTCTCTCTCTCTCTCTCTCTCTCTCTCTCTTGCTGTTGCTCAGCCTCACGCTGTACAGCAGTAGAAACTTCTATATAACCCTGACACTCTTCTAGTCCCACTGTCTCCGGGCCTCCAGTTATTCCGCGGTTCTTCGGACTCATACACAGACTTAGGCAACGTTAAGAATAGTTTAGGTACTCTCATCCATGAGGCAAAGATTATCAGCTCAATAGCTAAACGGAACTCATCATAGTTAAATAACACAATAGGCTACACAGAGCAGAATTAACTGGTCCCTCACTGTTTTCAGCTTAATACAACTTTCCAAGGTAAGCGACTCATGGAAGGTTGTTTAAAAGGATAAAACGTAATATATAATTTACATGTTTTTAATGTCAGTAATAGTTTTCAGATTTTTATTTGATTTTTTTTTTCTACATCTTTAGATACATAAAAACAAATCTGAGTAATGGCATTGCTTGTAATTCCGGTAAGATAAGCGGCTTGTAACGTGTAATAAAAGTAAAGAATTCGTGGAATAAGGGAAACAGAAATAGCAGAAGTTGTGGTAGTAGTAGTAGTAGAAGTAGTAGTAGTAGTAGCAGCAGCAGCAGCAGTAGTAGTAGTAGTAGTAGTAGTAGTAGTAGTAGTAGTAGTAGTAGTAGTAGTAGTAGTAGTCGTAGTACTAATAGCAGCAGCCGCAGCAGCAGCAGCAGCAGCAGTAGTAGTAGTAGTAGTAGTAGCAGTAGTAGTAGTAGTAGTAGTAGTAGTAGTAGTAGTAGCAGTAGTAGTAGTAGTAGTAGTAGTAGTAGCAGCAGCAGCAGCAGCAGCAGTAGTAGTAGTAGTAGTAGTAGTAGCAGTAGTAGTAGTAGTAGTAGTAGTAGTAGTAGTAGTAGTAGTAGTAGTAGTAGTAGTAGTAGTAGTAGTAGTAGTAGTAGTAGTAGTAGTAGTAGTAGTAGTAGTAGTAGTAGTAGTAGTAGTAGTAGTAGTAGTAGTAGTAGTAGTAGTAGTAGTAGTAGTAGTAGTAGTAGTATGATGTTAATGGTGATGGAGAAGATAGAAAAAGTAGTGGCTGATATTTTGAAGAGGTAGTTATTACAATTCTATACTGTGTAGGCTCTACCTACCTTCTTTTCTGCTCTTTTTTCCTCTTTTTTCAATTATCATGTGGACATTGTTTTTAAGCTTAGATTGTCATTCTTTTCTTTCTCGGAATTCTGAATGTCTGTTATTTTTATATTAATTTTTTTTTTTTACTTTTTGGACGTGGGGTGATTTTGAAGAGAGCGGCAAATTTTTATTTTTAAATTTCAATATATCTGCTTCATCTTTTGTTTTGCTCTACAGGCTTATCGTTTGATTTAGTTCTCTGTTGTAGTGTATAATAATGTATAAATAAACTGAAAAAAAAAAGAATAACCCTCGATTGCAAATTAACGTTTTTAGCATTGGCTACAATATTTCACGTCGGCACACATTCATCCATAGCCTTTATTTTCCCTTTTGTTTATCCGCAGTACAAAACAATCAAACACATTATTCTCATTCATTTCGACTGTAAAGATTTCTTCCAGAGAAGTTTTTACAATATATCATGATCGTTGGAAGCATAAACTTATAACATGGGAGATTCTTCCAGAGAAGTTTTTACAATATATCATGATCGTTGGAAGCATAAACTTATAACATGGGAGATTCTTCCAGAGAAGTTTTTACAATATATCATGATCGTTGGAAGCATAAACTTATAACATGGGAGATTCTTCCAGAGAAGTTTTTACAATATATCATGATCGTTGGAAGCATAAACTTATAACATGGGAGATTCTTCCAGAGAAGTTTTTACAATATATCATGATCGTTGGAAGCATAATCTTATAACATGGGAGATTCTTTCAAAATGGTTATCGCCATGAAAATTAGATATTGATTTCTGATTAACTTGTGGGAAAAAAATATTTCAGAGGCCAAATTTGTATCTATTACATAGTTTTATAGATCGATCATAGTTTCCTACTCTTAATATTTTAACGTCAAAATTACTATTAAATAATTTTTTTTTATTTTTCACAGCCCATAACGCCGTCTGATGTGACACGTGAATTGATTTTAGCTATTCAAAGATATAGAAATCCTTTTGACAGATCCTTTTGAACGCTTGTTATATAAACTTATAATCAGCGTGTAGAATGACTGGGAAAATACAAATTTAGCCATTTGTTCCACATTCTGCAGAAAACATAATGTTATTAAATTTTGTGGGAAAAAGCCAAAAAACCATCTCACTATGTAATAACAACAAAAATGGTTTCATGAACGTGGTCCCGAAGTTTAAAAATACCCAGGGGTTTCCACATGGGAATGTTTTGAATTAAATCAAAGTAAAACTGGAAACTAAAAACCAAGGGAGACCCTTCGAGATATGAATGAACAGTGAAGTGTGTTGCGTTGTTTTTAGATGAGGAAAAATATCGAGTACGTCCAGTTGTCAAAGATTAAAATTCATTGATATGGATTATACACCTTGACTGCAAAATTATCAAACATAAGGCGAAAGAGAAAACAGCAAAACAAAAAGGGTCTACTATACCATGAGCTGACACATTCCGTGACAACATGTATTCACCGAATGTTGTGAGGTCTAGGTTACTATGAACCATCAGTGTTCACTAGATCTTGTGAGGTCTAGGTTACCATGACCATCAGTGTTCACTAGATCTTGTGAGGTCTAGGTTACCATGACCATCAGTGTTCACTGGATCCTGTGAGGTCTAGGTTTCCGTGATCATCAGTGTTCACTAGATCTTGTGAGGTCTAGGTTACCATGATCATCAGTGTTCACTAGATCTTGTGAGGTCTAGGTTACCGTGATCATCAGTGTTCACTAGATCTTGTGAAGTCTAGGTTACCATGATCATCAGTGTTCACTAGATCTTGTGAGGTCTAGGTTACCATAAACCATCAGTGTCCACTAGATCCTGTGAGGTCTAAGTTACCGTGATCATCAGTGTTCCCTAGATCTTGTGAGGTCTAGGTTACCATGACCATCAGTGTTCACTAGATCTTGTGAGGTCTAGGTTACCATGACCATCAGTGTCCACTAGATCTTGTGAGGTCTAAGTTACCGTGATCATCAGTGTTCAATAGATCTTGTGAGGTCTAGGTTACTATGAACCATCGGTGTTCACTAGATCTTGTGAGGTCTAGGTTACCATGACCATCAGTGTCCACTAGATCTTGTGAGGTCTAAGTTACCGTGATCATCAGTGTTCACTAGATCTTATGAAGTCTAGGTTACCATGGCCATCAGTGTTCATTAGATCTTGTGAGGTCTAGGTTACCATGACCATCAGTATCCACTAGATCTTGTGAGGTCTAGGTTACCATGGCCATCAGTGTTCACTAGATCTTGTGAAGTCTAGGTTACCATGATCATCAGTGTTCACTAGATCTTGTGAAGTCTAGGTTACCATGATCATCAGTGTTCACTAGATCTTGTGAGGTCTAGGTTACCATGACCATCAGTGTTCACTAGATCTTGTGAGGTCTAGGTTACCATGACCATCAGTGTTCACTAGATCTTGTGAGGTCTAGGTTACCATGACCATCAGTGTTCACTAGATCTTGTGAGGTCTAGGTTACCATGACCATCAGTGTCCACTAGATCTTGTGAGGTCTAAGTTACCGTGATCATCAGTGTTCAATAGATCTTGTGAGGTCTAGGTTACTATGAACCATCGGTGTTCACTAGATCTTGTGAGGTCTAGGTTACTATGACCATCAGTGTACACTAGATCCTGTGAGGTCTAAGTTACCGTGATCATCAGTGTTCACTAGATCTTGTGAGGTCTAGGTTACCGTGATCATCAGTGTTCACTAGATCTTGTGAAGTCTAGGTTACCATGACCATCAGCGTTCACTAGATCTTGTGAGGTCTAGGTTACCATGACCATCAGTGTTCACTAGATCTTGTGAGGTCTAGGTTACCATGACCATCAGTGTTCACTAGATCTTGTCAGGTCTAGGTTACCATGAACCATCAGCGTTCACTAGATCTTGCGAGGTTTAGGTTACCATGAACCATAACCGTTCACTGCATCCTGTGAGGTCTAGGTTACCATGGCCATCAGTGTTCATTAAATCTTGTGAGGTCTAGGTTACCATGACCATCAGTGTTCACTACTAGATCTTGTGAAGTCTAGGTTGCCATGACCATCAGCGTTCCCTAATTTTGTGAAGTCTATTTTACCATGACCATCAGTGTCAGGTGAATTCTGTGAGGTCTAGATTAATGTGACATGACACATTCACCGAGTTTTGTGAGGTCAGGTTATCATGACTATCAGTGTTTAGTGAATTTTGTGAGGTGTAGGTTAACGTGATCTGACGCATTCACCAAGTTTTGTAAGGTCTGGGTAAAGTGACCACACGCATTTACTGAATTTTGTGAGATCCGGGTTACCTTGACAATCAGTGACCATCTGTGTTCAGTGAATTTTATGAGATCAAGGTTACATTGACCACCAGCATTCACTGATTTTTCAAAGTCTAGGTTGCCATAACCACCAGTGTTCACTGGATTTTGTGAGGTCTAGGTTACTATGATTTAACGCATTCATTAAATTTTGTGAGGTCTAGGTTACCATGATAGCCATCGTTAACTTATGTTGTGAGTGTTCACTGGATTTTGTGAGGTCTAGGTTAGTATGATTACACGCATTCATTAAATTTTGTGAGGTCTAGGTTATCATGATAGCCATCGTTAACTTGTGTTGTGAGATATAGATTATCATGATCATACCCATCCACTGGATGTTTTGTTGTCCAGGTTACGATGACTACACATATTCTCTGAACATTTTGAGGTCAAAGTTTGGATGAAATCCTGCGTTTTGTGAATATTTTAAGTCTAGATTACTATGATCACTCGATGTCGTTCATGGTGTCCATCTGATTTTTTGTGTAATCCTTTTTTATCTTTGATTGTTGTTGATGGTCTAAGATATAGATCATTTCGAACCCCTCAGTAATTGATTGGAGCTAGAGCACTGTTAGGACCCTCAAGGTCCAGGATCAAAAAAGATAAATTGGGGAAGTGGTAACGGGCCCTTAGATGGCATGACATAGCGACAAAAATGTCATTCAGTATGGAGTATATATAAATTGAAAAAAGCAAAAAGTGTCAACTTTGGCTACTGGGCTTTTGAGGGACCATGCTTTGATTTTAGAAACTTGCTGTTTGTATCATTAGGATACTTTACATCATGAAGTTTTCCAGTCCTTCTATCTCTATAAATGAGGCCAAACCGTATGGGCGAGACTGATCCTGCTCAAACACTTAGCTGGGTGTTCGAATCCTAACAAGCCTGTAGAAAACCTGTCAGTTGCCTCTTCATCACTATGCAAATATTCACTGAGAAGGAGTCGAACATTTAGTTTTCAAATGAGCGCTGAAAACTATAAAGTCAGCGCTATGGTTTTAGTTTACTGTTTCAGCGACAGAATCTTATTGCGGGACGCGTAGACACACAATAAATTGTGACCCATTAAGTGAACATGAATTACGGATGTAATAGTTAACCAGCCAGCTACAGCACTAGAATGAGATGGTACCATTTCTTGCTCACCTTGCTAATACAACGATTCTTTGCTGATTCATGAGAAGCATTAAAACAAACCCAAAAACAAAAACACTAGCTTTTTTGTTCTAAGAATTGGTGCCATCCCAGTATACATCTCTGATACAGACTTAGGTAACGTTAAACACATTATAACTGCTATTCATATAATACGATGGCGGCTACACCCATTAGCATTTGCATCCTATCATCATTAGATCTCCTGCCGTCTCGAGGAAGACGGTCGTGTGGGAGCAGCGTGCCTGGCTGTCCCTCCCAGCCATGCATCGCCTGAAGATCACGGGCACGGACCAGAGTCATGGAGGAGTCCTGGCTTGTTCAGATATACCTAGACACTGGACCACTTCCATCATGCATAACTTAGAGGCTTGAAATAGCAGCGTGCGAAAAAATCTGCATCTTCAGTTATCATTAGCTCTACTTGTAGAGTTTCTCTCAGTAAGAAATAGCTTATAACCACCTCCTTCCGCCTCCCCAAGCTTTAGCTCTACTTGTAGAGTTTCTCTCAGTAAGAAATAGCTTATAACCACCTCCTTCCGCCTCCCCAAGCTTTAGCTCTACTTGTAGAGTTTCTCTCAGTAAGAAATAGCTTATAACCACCTCCTTCCGCCTCCCCAAGCTTTAGCTCTACTTGTAGAGTTTCTCTCAGTAAGAAATAGCTTATAACCACCTCCTTCCGCCTCCCCAAGCTTTAGCTCTACTTGTAGAGTTTCTCTCAGTAAGAAATAGCTTATAACCACCTCCTTCCGCCTCCCCAAGCTTTTTTCCCATCCCCCCCTCCAATTCACACAGACCATAGTTTTCTCTGGTTGCTGCTACACTGAAGCTGAAGCGACTTCAGAGACAAATATTGAATTGTAGAACCAGATTTGATAGATATCATAAATGGAATGTACCAGAATGATAATCATCTTTGAAAAAAAAAAAGATTCAAAGTATGCCAGTTATCTCGGCAAGGATGTGCCTTTTTATTTTCCAGCTGACTGAAGAATTCATTCATCTGGGTGATAGGATACCAATACAGTGCGATTCTTTACTGCAATGCTTTAGCTACGATACAAGCCATGATCCTTTCAAAATAAACTGGTTTGGTGTTCTTGGAAAGCTCAAATGGACGTTACCTGCGACAGTTGGAGATATGATAAGAACAAAAGAAACTTTACCTAATGCCAAGCTGCCCAGATTATGCGTAATGAAGATGCCCATCCCTCTCCAGGACTGAGAACAATAGTGTCGATAACCAGTTTTGAACCTCTGACGTGAGTGTGACGTCATGTCATTTTTCGAATCAATTTCCGCCACAATCCAGTTGTTCCGTGGATTCAAGACAATATTAGACCGTTTAGCGCACTTAGCGCACTCTCGGGGCTGGATATCAGATCTTGGGTAATGGTTGGATGAGCGATGGAGGAAGAGAGAGAGAGAGAGAGAGAGAGAGAGAGAGAGAGAGAGAGAGAGAGAGAGGGAGAGAGAGAGGGAGAGAGAGAGAGAGAGAGAGAGAGAGAGAGAGAGAGAGAGAGAGAGAGAGAGGGAGAGAGAGAGAGGGGGAGAGAGAGAGAGAGAGAGAGAGAGAGAGAGAGAGAGAGAGAGAGAGAGAGAGAGAGAGAGAGAGAGAGAGAGAGAGAGAGAGAGAGGGGGAGAGAGAGAGAGAGAGACAGAGAGAGAGAGAGAGAGAGAGAGAGAGAGAGAGAGAGAGAGAGAGAGAGAGAGAGGGGGAGAGAGAGAGAGAGAGAGAGAGAGAGAGGGAGAGAGAGAGAGAGAGAGAGAGAGAGAGAGATGAACAACATGAAGAACATACTCATAATAAGTCTAGCAAGTTATCAAAATACTTGGTGAAGTTTGTTTTTGAGTGCCTTACATTACTGCAATAAACACATGCAGTTCTCTTTCAGCCTGCACTAAAACTCAATGTGGAATAAAAATAAAATGAAAGTGCATAGAAGAAATACAGGCTACAATGCAACACGTAAAGGCCAAATTTATAGCAGTTTCGGGCGACAGTGGGGATAAAATGAACCAATCACTTCGACAGAACCATATAGTTTCATCCTCGTATACCTGCTCAGAGATTGATACGTTGATGTCTGGCTTCCGTGTTAGATCTTAGGTTATTAACATTTGCTAATGGTGGCTGAAAAACGCCTTTGTTGTGAACAAGAGGAAAAAAACCTGTGATTGTCAGTCGAGTGATAAAGTAGCATACACATGTAGTGATTATTTCAAGGTGACTTCACATTTCTTGACTTTTAAAAGAATTGAACGACAAATGCTTTTTTTTCCTGAAAAAAAAAAACAACCTGTGATTGTCAGTCGAGTGATAAAGTAGCATACACATTTATTGATTATTTCAAGGTGTCTTCAATTTTTTTTTAATTTTAAAAGAAATGAACTACAAAAGCTTTTTTTTTCCTTGTCTCGTTTGAAACTAGTCAACAGTTAATACAATAATTATAGTAAAGGGGAGGTGGCTCATAAAAAAATCTTTTCCTGGGGATATATGATAAAGGTAATAACAATATTATATGTTTGTTGATTATTTAATTCCCTAGTTGCTCTGTGGGGCCACAGATAGCTCTGTGGAACGTTGAACTGATGATAAACAAAAATAAAAAGTTCAAACTCTGACTTGGTCAAGCTGATCGTGGGATCATAATCCCATAGAACCAGCCCTTTTTCTTGACATTATGCAAAGATAAAAATTCAACAGAGAGCTGATCCATTTATTTCGGTAATTTCTCCGCCTTTTTACTCAACTCTATCCTATCACCCTTATTTTCAGAGCTAGCCACGCCCCCACATACGGCTACAGCCACCATGGGCAACTGTCTTGAGGTCTACAAGGTGACCCTGCACAAAGCGCCGGCGATGTGCGGCCCACCCCAGGAGGAGCGTATGCCCTATCCAATCTGCAGCCACTACCCTGAGAGAAGCAAGCCCATGGGCCTGAGGGAGGGGTTAGCCCGCAAGCGACTCTGCGCTGATATAAAGCCACCTTCAGAGTCACAGCTCAAAGCGTTAGAGGTGACCTTACATGACCTTACATGACCTTACATAAGCTTACCTGATCCTTTAGGGACTATCATCACATGGCACAATTTTTTAACGTGATCAGTATTATCAAGAGTGAAATAGCACTATCTAAAAAGGCTCGCTTCCTTTCTTTTTAAGACAATAATTTGAACAACACAGCCGACTTTAAAATTCTGTATCGTAATAAGTTTTTACTCTAAATTCCAACGCAGTTTCCGTCTATTTCCTTCCTGTCTCGTCTTTCCCCCCAACCCCAGGAGAGTTTAAGAAACCTGGAGGGGATGAACAGTCCGTCAGGTCTGGGCACGACGTCCACTGTGGTATTCTCGATCAACAACCATGTGGGTCAACTGGCCACCGCGCTGAGGATCTTCCAGGTAAGGCAAACAATGACTACTTGAGGGGGTTTAGGCAATATTTATAGCATTCTGAGCAAATGATGACAGTTTCACGTTAACTCGTCATCAGTTGCTAAGGATCTTCCAGGTAAGGCAAACAATGACTACTTGAGGGGTTTTAGGCAATATTTATAGCATTCTGAGCAAATGATGACAGTTTCACGTTAACTCGTCATCAGTTGCTAAGGATCTTCCAGGTAGGGATACCAACAACTAGTTTAGGATTTTCAGGAAAAATTTTTAACAGCTGTTGACAGTTTTTAGATTTTCTAGAGGTCTTTTATTTAGGGGCACCAAGATTTAGTTTAGGGTTTTCAGGAAATCTGATTTTCAACTGTTGACAGTTTTTTAGTAAAAGCATAATTTTCTTGGAGATCTTCCAGGTAGGGGCACCAACAGCCCATTTAGGATTTTCAGACAATTGTTCTAAACGGATCCTGCGGTTCTAAAGTATCCTCATCATCAGTTGCCAAGGATATCCAGAGAAGAGCACCAACAGCTTGTGAGAATGTTCAATTCGCAGCTTTTGTAGATATCCGGGTATGTTTCGCAACAAGCAATGGCAACTTTCTACCCAAGTTAACCAATGTTTAGAACACATTTTCAATAAGAGTAACAGTACTTTGTCATCTTCCACATGTCAACAATAGTTACTGAATCCACACATCTAGTGAAAGGTCTCAGAAATGATTCGATTGGTTCGGCCTAGTTTGATAAACATAAGTGATCTCAGACCTTTTCTTGACAGTTCTGTCAAGGCAGGACTCAGTTATTATGATTCCACACTCAACAGCCGAAAACCTTTACCAATCTCCATGTATGAGGTCTCTACTAGGCAAAGCGCGGATGTAAAGGAAAGAAAGATACATGTAAATCCTGCGCAGATTTTAATCTCTGTCAGTTATTCTTTTTCATGGCAGGAAGGAAGACGACGCATTTTTTCAGCAATCTTTGGAGCACAGCCATGTCTGGAAGGCTTCTCTTTGATCCCATTATTGTTTAGTTGTGCAACTCTTTATGTGTGAGTTCAAGGATTTCACATTAATAACATATTCTAACAATCATAATGCTACGCCTCATTCTTTCTCTTCCAGTAGCCTTTTAAAACGACAGAACAATTTCACCTCTCCCTGCACTTGTTTCCCCTAAATTCCCTTCCTCTCGAACACACGCAGGAGAACAAAATCAACGTTGTTCATATTGAGTCCAGAAAGTCTCGTAAGGCGGATGCGCTCTACGACATCTACGTGGATGTTGAGACTGACCATATCCGCTTGGAGGAGCTGGTCAACAGGCTCAAGCGAGACGTGGCCAGCATCACCTTTAACGAGCTCACTGTACCCATGACTCCACCAGCCCTGACAAAAGCTGGTATGTGTGTGTTTCAATATATTGTCTAGCAGCCCCTGTCAAAAGCCAGCATGTATTTCTCATTTTGAATTGACTCCTAAAAAAGCCAGTATCATGTATTTCACTGAATGACATCTTTAAAGATCTTGATGTCTTCGTTACTACACAATCTTTTTTAATAACAAAAACTGACTTGACGTATTAAACGTAAGAAGTAAAGTGTATTTACTTACTCTACAAACTGAAATGTGATGAATTTAAAATGTTGCATTTCGTTTGTCTGCTATTACATTGTGCTGGATTTTAAAAAGAATATGTTTCTGTTGTGCTTATTATCTCCCCTCCTTGTCTGAATCCACCTATTTTAACTTCTTATCGTGTCACCCCAACCTCTTGTCGCCCATCTGCCCTGCGGCCCACACCGAGCAGCGTGCATGGAGAAAGTGCCCTGGTTCCCCAGGACAGCGGCCGACCTGGACGAGTGCGCTCACAATGTCCTCATGTATGGCACAGAACTGGACGCAGAGCACCCGGTACGCCTACCACCCAGTCCGTAGCAACTGATACTGACCTGTGACTTTGTCTTACATTATGAACTAAAAAATGGAAACGATTGGCCTTTATAATCAATATATATGCCGTCTTGCAATTTGTCGGAGATATTTCATTTCTTTAATATCTAAAACATCATCAGCAACAAAAGCAAAGTGTAACTGAGTCCTTCGTGGAAGTTTTATATGATTTTTGTCATTCCTATCTATGTTTTTTCCCCATTGAGTCACAGTATTTTATTGACAGCTGAAGTCACCTAAATATCTGTGTTTTCTATGGGTCACTTAGCACTAAATTTTTCTCCATACCCGTTCACTCATATTTTTTTCTAATCACTTGATCCTTATAGCCATGAGTTTTTGAACTTGTAATTTGTATAAAATTTTAATATAACCAGTTTACCACTTGTGTTTTTTTTTTAATTGCAATCATAGTAAGACTTACGCTTTATGTGCTTTTCCTGCAGGGATTCAAAGATACCGTGTATAGGGAGAGGAGGAAGCAATTCACAGACCTGGCCATGCAATACACTCAGTGAGTACACGCTGTGCTCAGATTTAGTTGAGTAAAATCTGCAGACCTACCTATATCTAACGCAACTTTATAAAATACACATGTTGAGTACACACTGTGCTTGGATTTAGTTGTGTACCGTTTGCAAGCCTATTTCAAACAATATTAAATACATGTGTTGAGTACATTCTGTACTGATATATGGCATAGTTAGCTAAGGAAGGCTGGTAGAACTAGTGGGATGTAGTGTAAGTTCATGCAGTACACTCTATAGCCTGACTCAGCGTTACATTGACATGCAGTACACTCTATAGCCTAACTCAGCGTTACATTGACATGCAGTACACTCTATAGCCTGACTCAGCATTACATTGACATGCAGTACACTCTATAGCCTGACTCAGCGTCACATTGACATGCAGTACACTCTATAGCCTGACTCAGCGTCACATTGACATGCAGCACACTCTATAGCCTGACTCAGCGTCACATTGACATGCAGCACACTCTATAGCCTGACCCAGCGTCACATTGACATGCAGCACACTCTATAGCCTGACCCAGCGTCACATTGACATGCAGCACACTCTATAGCCTGACCCAGCGTTACATTGACATGCAGCACACTCTATAGCCTGACCCAGCGTTACATTGACATGCAGCACACTCTATAGCCTGACCCAGCGTCACATTGACATGCAGCACACTCTATAGCCTGACCCAGCGTCACATTGACATGCAGCACACTCTATAGCCTGACCCAGCGTTACATTGACATGCAGTACACTCTACACCCTGACCCAGCGTTACATTGACATGCAGTACACTCTATAGCCTGACTCAGCGTCACATTGACATGCAGTACACTCTATAGCCTGACCCAGCGTCACATTGACATGCAGTACACTCTATAGCCTGACCCAGCGTCACATTGACATGCAGTACACTCTATAGCCTGACTCAGCGTCACATTGACATGCAGCACATTCTATAGCCTGACTCAGCGTTACATTGACATGCAGCACACTCTATAGCCTGACTCAGCGTCACATTGACATGCAGTACACTCTATAGCCTGACCCAGCGTCACATTGACATGCAGTACACTCTATAGCCTGACCCAGCGTTACATTGACATGCAGTGCACTCTATAGCCTGACCCAGCGTTACATTGACATGCAGTACACTCTACACCCTGACCCAGCGTTACATTGACATGCAGTGTACTCTATATCCTGACCCAGCGTTACATTGACATGTAGTACACTCTATAGCCTGACTCAGCGTTACATTGACATGTAGTACACTCTACACCCTGACCTAGCGTTGCATTGACATGCAGTACACTCTATAGCCTGACTCAGCGTTACAATCACATGTAGTACACTCTATAGCCTGACTCAGCGTTACAATCACATGTAGTACACTCTATAGCCTGACTCAGCGTTACATTGACATGTAGTGTACTCTACACCCTGACCCAGCGTTACATAGACATGCAGTACCATTTACACCCTGACCTAGCGTTAAATTGATAAGTCTGTACACTCTACAGCCTGACCATGCTAATCACTCGTTATCTAACTCAATTACATGCCACAGATCTTATATTTTGTCTTTTTTAAGCTGTGCGGTAGCACGCAATTTATGTCTTATTTTTCAATAATTTTATTTTTTAATTAAGTGACTGCGAGACAAACTGTTAGTCCCGGAACATGGTGGTCAATTTCAAGCAAGTCAGATGTATAAAAAAGGATAATGCTGGTAGTCGTGTAATAAAAAACTACACACTAGGAGGTGTGTAATGGTATTCAATAGATGATTGTTTACAGGGAATCATAGATCTGTCTTGTTTGCCACAGCGAAACGTTTTGACCAACATTAAGGAATACTTTGTTCTCAGATCAGGGATTTTACGTTCTTCCCAAGTTTCTTCGGTTCGTTTAACAATTAATCTGCACATGACTATCAAACAACGATCAGAATAGAGAAAAATCCAAGCAGTGATACAGAGAGAAAGAAGAGAGAGAGAGAGAGAGAGAGAGAGAGAGAGAGAGAGAGAGAGAGAGAGAGAGAGAGAGAGAGAGAGAGAGAGAGAGAGAGAGAGAGAGAGAGAGAGAGAGAGAGAGAGAGAGAGAGAGAGAGAGAGAGAGAGAGAGAGAGAGAGAGGGTCCAAAAGCAATACATAGATTATAAGATAAAGAACGAAGTAGCCTGAGATTATCTGCCGTCCAGCCCCTTCCATCCCACTCTAAATCACGCCTGCCAACAGCTTCTCTCAACCTTTCATCTGAACACACAAACAAACACACAAAGCAGCGCAAATAACAGAGCGAGTGAAATCACTATAAAAAACAGAGCGTAATTTGAGCTCATTTTTGTTTCGTAGTCCCAACTAGTAAATCTTGACCGTAAAAGGTTTAAACTTGTTCCAGTAGCAGATATACTTGGAGAGGTTAATACTGAAGAGAACTGTGGCAGAAGCTAGATAAATCCATCGTGATTGGATGTCTTGACATCTGAGGGGTGTAGATGATGCAAGTGTCGTTACTGCCGGGTAATATTACATCTGATTGTGGATCACTCGTTGAATCTTGCTGGATCTTGCTGGATTTAGCTCTGATCTGATATGGCTTGCGGACTCAAAACCTATGATCGTCTTAAATAGGCCTACCACGACATCATTCTTGATCTGGACGGAGCATTATATACTACATCATTACAGACCTGAGCGGAGCGTTATATACTACAATTTCATTACTGACATGGACGGAGCATTATATACTACAACATCATTACTGACATGGACGGAGCATTATATACTACAACATCATTACTGACATGGACGGAGCATTATATACTACAACATCATTACTGACATGGACGGAGCATTATATACCAGAACATCATTACTGACATGGACGGAGCATTATATACTACAACATCATTACTGCCATGGACGGAGCATTATATACTACAACATCATTACTGACATGGACGGAGCATTATATACTACAACATCCTTACTGACATGGACGGAGCATTATATACTACAACATCATTACTGACATGGACGGAGCATTATATACTACAACATCATTACTGACATGGACGGAGCATTATATACTACAACATCATTACTGACATGGACGGAGCATTATATACTACAACATCATTACTGACATGGACGGAGCATTATATACTACAATATCATTACTGACATGGACGGAGCATTATATACTACAATATCATTACTGACATGGACGGAGCATTATATACTACAATATCATTACTGACATGGACGGAGCATTATATACTACAACATCATTACTGACATGGACGGAGCATTATATACTACAATATCATTACTGCCATGGACGGAGCATTATATACTACAACATCATTACTGACATGGACGGAGCATTATATACTACAATATCATTACTGACATGGACGGAGCATTATATACTACAATATCATTACTGACATGGACGGAGCATTATATACTACAATATCATTACTGACATGGACGGAGCATTATATACTACAACATCATTACTGACATGGACGGAGCATTATATACTACAATATCATTACTGACATGGACGGAGCATTATGTACTACAATATCATTACTGACATGGACGGAGCATCATGTACTACAATATCATTACTGACATGGACGGAGCATCATGTACTACAATATCATTACTGACATGGACGGAGCATCATGTACTACAATATCATTACTGACATGGACGGAGCATCATGTACTACAACATCATTACTGACATGGACGGAGCATCATGTACTACAATATCATTACTGACATGGACGGAGCATTATATACCAGAACATCATTACTGACATGGACGGAGCATTATATACTACAATATCATTACTGACATGGACGGAGCATTATGTACTACAATATCATTACTGACATGGACGGAGCATCATGTACTACAATATCATTACTGACATGGACAGAGCATTATGTACTACAATATCATTACTGACATGGACGGAGCATCATGTACTACAATATCATTACTGACATGGACAGAGCATTATGTACTACAATATCATTACTGACATGGACGGAGCATTATATACTACAATATCATTACTGACATGGACGGAGCATTATATACTACAATATCATTACTGACATGGACGGAGCATCATGTACTACAATATCATTACTGACATGGACAGAGCATTATTTACTTCCAATTCATTACTGACCTGAGCGGATTTGGGTGTCAACCTTTTCCTTTGAAAACGAAAATATAAGACGATCTTACAGACTATATGATGGTAACTTTCCTGAAAGAGAAAGGAGTAGGAAGGCAGAAAAGTTGATAAATAAATAGAGAGATAGAGAGATAGATTTGTAGACAGCAGATAAATAGAAGGAGAGAGGACCACAGAGAGAAAGAGAGAGAGAGACAGAGAGAGAGAGAGAGACAGAGAGAGAGACAGAGACAGAGACAGAGACAGAGACAGAGACAGAGAGAGAGAGAAACGATACTAAATAACGATAGAGGTGAAGAGACAAGAGAAGAAAGAGGGTGGGAGAACGAAAGTGAAGAGGAGGGAAAGAAAAAGAAGAAAAGAGATATATAGAGAGAAAGTTCGAGAAAGAAAGAGACTCAGGTAGCTGTTTTGGCTCTCGATGCATGGAAACTAGGAGAGAGAAAAGACTCTCCCAGCATCCCAAGTTACCGATGGGCTGCCGGGCTCAGATAGGGGAGATTACACCGGAACCGCTCCTCAGCCCGAATGAGGGCCATACAGCCCCGCAGAAATGGACACTCATCAATATTCATAGTTCCTAATGAATCTCGGCGAGGCCGTCCGGTTCATAGGTCAAACACGAGGAGACAACTCGGCAACGCGAGCTGGCGTAGCCAGAAATTGTGTTCACCAACCCTCAATTAAATGATGTAGTCACTTTTACTCCTGGTTCCCCCCCCCCCCTCTCTCTCTCTCTCTCTCTCTCTCTCTCTCTCTCTCTCTCTCTCTCTCTCTCTCTCTCTCTCTCTCTAGCTCCTTGCTCCGTATAATAAAAACTGACGTAAAAAAAAAGAAATAAAAAAAAAAATCAGGCAGAAATGAAAGCTTACTGTAAACTGCTCCCTCCCCCGCCTCCCTCCCCCCCCCCCCTCCCTTCATTTATCTTTATTTTTTTTCTTTCTCTGTCACTAATGCACCTCCCCCTCTCAACCCCTCTAGTTAACAGTGGTTAGAGCGATAAGCAAGTAGAACTTTTTTCCCTTTCAATTTCTTATATAAAGTTCTTTAAGGAAAAGATAGAAAATGCAGAGAAAGAGACAGACAGAGACACAAAGAGAGAGGCAGAAAGAGACAAACAGACAGAGACAGAAAACTGACAGAGACAGAGAGAGAGAGACAGAGAGACAGAGAGAGGTAGAAAGAGAGAGAGAGAGAGGTAGAGAGAGAGAGAGAGAGAGAGAGAGAGAGAGAGAGAGAGAGAGAGAGAGAGAGCGGGGGGGAGGGAAGGAAATGGATAGGATGAACCAAAATACGGCAGAGAGATCAAATGGTTGACTTAGGAAGGAAAAAAAATAAACAGAAAAAAGTGGCTTTAGACGATGCCAATGAGGTTTTTTTTTTTTTGTATCGTTTTGTTTTGTTTCTTTTGGGCTTTTTTCCCGTATTTCTTGACCCTCTCAATCCATCTGTATAGCGACAGAAACCAGGTTGCGTGGGTGGGCTTTTTTTAGAGGGCATACATGCGAAGAAATGTTGATGGAAGTACAAAATAGAGATAGACAGAAGGAGAGAGAGAGAGAGAGAGAGAGAGAGAGAGAGAGAGAGAGAGAGAGAGAGAGAGAGAGAGAGAGAGAGAGAGAGAGAGGCTGATAGGGCCGCCATTAAAGGTGGGTTTAGCTTAAGAATATAAAGTAAGAGACCCATATTTAAAGCGATACTTTAACTTACGATTTCTTAGAAAGTGAGAATTTTCACATGAATGACGCCTACAAAAGTTCTCTTAAAATAAATCACTTCAAAGATATTAAGAAATATTATAAAGCTATATTAGAATCTTGATATAAACAGGTAACGTTCTATGTTTACAATAATGAACAGAAACATGACCTATAGTATGACAAACAATGCTGTTTATAATACTAATAAAAAAAACAACAACGAAGTTCCATCGATACAATAGCAGCAATGATCTAGCCATTATTCCATCAGTGGAGGAGATGGTCGCTGTGGGATTCACTGAGTGTTGCTTGTATTTCTGTGTCCTCCAGTGGCTGCGAGATTCCCTATGTGGAGTATACTCAGGAGGAAGTCGCGACCTGGTAAGTCTTGCTCTGTCTACGGACACAAACTGGAGCAGCTAGATACATGTGGTGTGGAAATCTGCACGACCTCGATCATAGCGACAGTTTTGGCTCTTTGTGCTGACACTCTACACGGCCAGGTTGCAGCTAGATCGAGACTCAAGAATTTCGCCATGATATATTTTATTCATAGCTTAGTGTTGCTACATGTATTCTTTAATCTTTTTTATATAAGTTTGCATAGAGAAAGATGCATTTATAAATGCCAAGCATTGCTCTCAACTTTTTTGCCACGTTTCATCCGAGCTGTTTCATACTAAAGGCATGATCTATTGCTAGGAATCTTGCAATTAATCCTCTCGAAGGTGACCCACTTCTACCTGTCTTACCTGAAATATTGTAGTTGGGAAATGAAACTGTCTAATCTATTATACCAGGCTTTTATATCTAAATAGTAGAATGTCCCCCGTCTCTCCGATGAGAGAAACTCCATTTTAGGACCTGGTTTTATCTCTCTCGCCAGGGGTACAGTATTTAGGGAGCTGATGAAGCTGTATCCTACACATGCCTGCAGGGAGTATTTGGCCAACATACCTTTGCTTGTGGAACACTGTGGCTATAGGTGAGCACCACAGACACACATAGACACGTTCATTTAAATATGCGCTGTTGTCATCGCCACCACCCCTATCCCATGAACAATATTGTCACAGCAGCAGCTGATTTATCATAAATATTATTCCAAGTCTTCTTACCATCAGGTGCACGCTTTATTCTTTTCCCGTTTACGATACCGTTGTTATAATAACTTTCATTTCCAGCGCAACCACTTTCACCTCTATCATCGCAGTTAATATAAGCATCAGCAATATTATCACCATCATCATCATCATCATCATCAGCAGCAGCAGCAGCAGCAGCAGCAGCAGCATCATAACAATTAAAAGATCTCTTCCTACTCCTAGTAATCACTCGGCAGTCATCGTTATCATTTTCATTATTGTCTTCCCCTGTCTTATCACCATAATCACCATACGTCGACGATTTCAGTAAAAATTATCGTTCTTTCTTTGACACCACTACCTTTAACATTTTTTTCAATCATCAATATTAAAGATGTATCAGCATCCCTTGCGAAAGAGCACATCGGTTGTTTGTGATGATCATGATGCATTCGTCTCATGTCTCTTTTATATTAACAGAGAAGACAATGTCCCACAGCTGGAAGACATCTCCAGATTCTTGAAAGGTCAGTGGCAAGCTTTTCTTATTATGTTATAAATGCGAATACACAAGGAAGTAATATATTTGATGCAAGGATTCAGTGTTTATGTAGAAGTTTGGTAAGTTGGACATCTTTCTATATGACATCAGTTCACGGAACCGTGAAGAGACAGACATAATTATATTGAGCTGATATTACGAAGGCCTAGACTACCCTCAGAGAAAGGAATAAAATTATTGTCCAACCCAAGCAAGCAATCATAGGAGAGATCACCAAGGGTCATCTGTCAAATCCTCATTGATCCATAAGAAAACCTTAAAAGCATTTAACACGATGTAAATAGTTACGAGAACTTACAAAATATCCTGGAAAAACTGTCTTCAAGCCAAGATATTGAGGAGAAAATTTGGTTTCACTCAGAGCTTAATGGTCAGAGACGTACATCACAAACATTGTAGAGATCTGTACACGGTGAAAATCATTATAAATACGTTTAGACTTCTGAACTGCTAAGACAGTAAGTAACAAATAATGTCTGATAGTGCTTGGGTGAGTAGAAGAGGAATAGCTTATAGAGCATTGTTTTATTAATTCAAATTCAGTTAGATAAAATTGAAACTGCTTTTTTTAAAAAAAAAAAAAAAAAGGGGAGGGGGGTGTATTTAGAAGCGTATTCATTAAAGGATGTTGGTTATGGAGAAATACAGAATGTTGATAGGAAAAAAATGGAGTAAAGTTGGGAGTGATAATGAAGAATCGTGTTGGACGCAAGAAGAATTTGTATTATCATTCACTGATTTTACATCTTGTGGGCTATGGGGTCACATCATCTTGGAGAATGGTGGCATGTTTGATGTTATAGTCTTTGTCATGCTCGAGGTCACATCATCTTGGAGAATGGTGGCAGGTTTGATGTTATAGTCTTTGTAATGCTCGAGGTCACATCATCTTGGAGAATGGTGGCAGGTTTGATGTTATAGTCTTTGTCATGCTCGAGGTCACATCATCTTGGAGAATGGTGGCATGTTTGATGTTATAGTCTTTGTCATGCTCGAGGTCACATCATCTTGGAGAATGGTGGCAGGTTTGATGTTATAGTCTTTGTCATGCTCGAGGTCACATCATCTTGGAGAATGGTGGCAGGTTTGATGTTATAGTCTTTGTCATGCTCGAGGTCACATCATCTTGGAGAATGGTGGCAGGTTTGATGTTATAGTCTTTGTAATGCTCGAGGTCACATCATCTTGGAGAATGGTGGTAGGTTTGATGTTATGGTCTTTGTCATGCTCGAGATCACATCATCTTGGAGAATGGTGGTAGGTTTGATGTTATAGTCTTTGTAATGCTCGAGGTCACATCATCTTGGAGAATGGTGGTAGGTTTGATGTTATGGTCTTTGTCATGCTCGAGATCACATCATCTTGGAGAATGGTGGTAGGTTTGATGTTATGGTCTTTGTCATGCTCGAGATCACATCATCTTGGAGAATGGTGGTAGGTTTGATGTTATAGTCTTTGTCATGCTCGAGGTCACATCATCTTGGAGAATGGTGGCATGTTTGATGTTATAGTCTTTGTCATGCTCGAGGTCACATCATCTTGGAGAATGGTGGTAGGTTTGATGTTATAGTCTTTGTCATGCTCGAGGTCTCATCATCTTGGAGAATGGTGGTAGGTTTGATGTTATGGTCTTTGTCCTGTTTTGGGGTCACATCAACTTGGAGAATGGTAGCAGGTTGGATGTTATTGTCTTTGTCAAACTGTGCGTAACTGAATGGTGACTTCATGAAATGAGAAGTCTTGTTTTGTGGTTGAGCAGTGCATTATGAGGTTCACAATCATGGGTTTTTTACATTTTGCATTCGAACACCAGTTAGCAATAAAAGTCTACAGTATCCTTTTTTAAAGCTAGAGACTTCGTGTGTAACCAACAGTGTTTGTAACTCTTGTCTTCCAATGGGTACCAGCGAGGACGGGGTTCACCCTGCGCCCTGTGGCAGGCTATCTTTCATCACGTGACTTCCTGGCTGGTCTGGCGTTCAGGGTGTTCCACTGTACACAGTACATCCGACACCGCTCAGACCCGTTCTACACACCCGAGCCGTGAGTAGATAGCGCTAAGCTCCTCAACATGCTGCTGCCTGGGGGCTACTGGCGTTCATGATGATCATAATGATAATTATGAATATATTTATGATGGTGATGGTGGTGATGATCATGATGATCATGATGATAATGATATTGATGGTGATGATAGTAGTGATGATGATGATTATTATTATGATAATGATGATGATGTTAATGCATTTATAATTATGCTCCTCAAATAGATTTCATTCTCACTCATCGACCCGCTATAATGCCCCACCCCCTCTATCACACACATACACACACCAACCCTCTCCCTCTCTCCCAAACACAGCGACTGCTGCCATGAGCTGATGGGTCACATGCCCCTTCTGGCCGACCCATCGTTCGCCCAGTTCAGCCAGGAGATTGGCCTCGCCTCTCTGGGCGCCTCGGATAATGACGTCGCCAAACTCTCTACGGTAAAGGTCAAGCTTGGGGTTAATCGGAGAAGTTAGGATATTGAGAATGACGTACCACTGCCAAAATAGTTTTACTTAACTATATGTAACTACGTGGGTGATTACAGCTTATTCTCCTGCCACCATAGGACTTTCTAGCTTATTTATAAAAGCTCAAGGCTTATTCTTACACTTTGTTAATTGCATGTCCAAATTAATATGGTAACGTACCTACCAGCGATGCAATACTTCAGAGCTCACACTCTCAGGTCCTTGAATATCAGTGGAATAATAACTAACTAGAGATGAGTGGGTGAAGAGGCTCAACAGGACAAAATTCATCAAAAAGATATAATCCAGACAAAAAGAACTTAGGAAAAAAGAAAGTTTAAGTTTCCCAAATCTCTATTTACCAGCTGCATAAAACTACCAAAGGAATATATGTATTAGTAAAACAAATATCTAGACAAATTATACACAAGAAAGGATAATAAAAGGACACAATGCCAAGAAGCATAGTTACTGATTCTGATCGAGAGTCAAAGATAATGAAAATGCAAAACAAAATCGTCACAACCATGTTTAGAAATCAGCAAAACAAAATGGTCCCTGGTCAGCTGGCCAGGAATAATAAAAAAAAAAAAGCTATGAAAGGCAACATATAATGATTTGCATACGTGCTGTGTCATTACAAATTTTACAATACCGAAACAGAATCATCAGCTAGATCTAACGGCAGATAGCCAGAGGGGTGAAGACCTTTTTTCACGCCACTCTTTCCATTGTTCTGGATAAAAGCTAGAAGTGTGCTTAGCTCCACCCCCAAGGTGCCAGCTGCTCTATACTGTCAATGTTATTAGTCTTCCTACACATTATAGAAAGGGGAAAAGAAGGATGGAGGAGAAGCAAAAGGCCAGTGTGGAGGGAGGTCTTGAAAGTGTAGGAGAGTAAAATTGTCAAACATGTTTGCGATGTTACTAAGAATATAAAAAAGTAAAAAATAATTATAAAAATTTTTTTAGTTTTATTTAAAAAGGCATTTGAGTAGAAATGTAGCCTATTTGACTATTTGTGTGGTACTTACCTCCAATAGCGAAGCATGACACACCTGTTTTTCATTGAGATAAGCACTTTAACTAATTGCTCGCATAAACCTTCTAATTATTTCGTCTTTCCATGTTTCGCCATTTCCTTAATCTATGATTTGGTCCGTCTGTGCGTTCAACTTTACATCAGTCTTTCACTTAAGTAGGTAAAGCCAAAAGGCGGCGATATCTTTGTTCCAGTGTTATTTCTTCTGTGTGTTAAACTTTACATCAGTCTTTAACTTAAGTAGGTAAAGCCAAAAGGCGGCTATATCTTTGTTCCAGTGTTATTTCTTCTGTGTGTTAAACTTTACATCAGTCTTTAACTTAAGTAGGTAAAGCCAAAAGGCGGCTATATCTTTGTTCCAGTGTTATTTCTTCTCTGTGTTAAACTTTACATCAGTCTTTCACTTAAGTAGGTAAAGCCAAAAGGCGGCTATATCTTTGTTCCAGTGTTATTTCTTCTCTGTGGAATTCGGGCTCTGCAAGCAAGACGGGGAGTTGAGAGCATACGGTGCGGGGCTTCTGTCCTCCATCAGCGAACTTTCGGTGAGCATTACTGCCCTTGGGCAACCCTTTCAACTTACTTTTTTAAAGCACTGAGACTGGCTGTCTGCCGGTATAAATCGTCGACTGAAGGTTGATAATAAAACTTCGTCCAAAAAGTCATGAAAGAAAAGGTGTAACTCTGAGCACGAGCTCTTCCAACATCGTATACCAAGTCTGGTGTGGGGGGAGTCCCGACGGCGAATCTTGTATGAAGCTTACATCCACGACATGTAATAATATTGCAGTCTTGTTCTCGTTTTTTGGTAAAAGTATATTAAAAATTATCAGAAAAATGAAATCATAAGTAGTTTAAAAAAAAAGACAATGGTTAAAAGATCTCGAGATCTTTAAGGGAATAAACCAAATCAACCTTACTAAGTGATATCTATTAAATGATTCTTATTGTGTAGGGACGAAAAAGGACAAGTGACATCTAAACTGTTTAATCAATATAAGATAAGTATGATCAGCCCTAAATACCTAGATTAAGATCATATCTCTACACCCAACTCTAGATCCATGATGTAGACTGATAAAGGTTAAGGTATCATATCTGCCCAATTTAACTCTTAGATTTACCATAAAGTTTCATGTTGAGAGAATTGAAATCTACCC
>JAWDGP010001776.1:147500-177500 GCA_033675545.1 Elysia crispata
AAAATAGACAGGCCATCTCTTAGGGATGAGTCAGGCATGAAATTCGAGTTTAGACATTGTGGGCAAGTTGATCGTCAGAGATATATCTTTCTCTCTCTCCCTCCCTCTCTCTCTCTCTCTCTCTCTCTCTCTCTCTCTCTCTCTCTCTCTCTCTCTCTCTCTCTCTCTCTCTCTCTCTCTCTCTCTCTCTCTCTCTCTCTATCAATCTATCTTCCTATCTCTCTCTTTCTCTTTCTTTGTATAACCATCTGTTTGTCAGTTTATCTATCTATCTGTCCATCTCTATGTTTGTCTGTCTCTGTGTTTGTCTGTTTATTTACCTCTCTCTATTTTTGTCTGTTTATGTCTCTTTCTCTCTATCTCTATGCTCCATATTTCTATCAGTATTCAGATGCCCTTATATAAGAAGAATTGAACTTTAAAAAGGGGCACCTCAACCAGCCTATCAGAGAACACATTAGCGATTATGTTTTGGGCCAGACTAATGAGGAAGATACAAAAGGGTAACCCTGTAGATCAGCTTTCATTGCCACGGCTATCTCGTAAACAAGGAAGTTAAGTTGAACCCCGTTCAGATTGCCAGGTTCCAGTATCTCGTTAGGCTAAGATTAAGAACCACGAACTTGGCGTGACGCTGCAGAGTGCAGAAGATAACCTGGCCTGACACAGGGTTGCATGCACGAAGCAAAAGTTCACGCGGTTTTTTTTTTTTTTTTTGCTGTTGGCGTTACAGAAGTAACCAGGAAGCGGCAGGCATTCAACAACATCAACACGGTCAAGTTGATACGATAAAGCCAGGTTATCGAGATTAAAAATTCAATACAAACAAACGAGAGAGAGAGAGAGAAAGAGAGAGAGAGAGAGAGAGAGAGAGAGAGAGAGAGAGAGAGAGAGAGAGAGAGAGAGAGAGAGAGAGAGAGAGAGAGAGAGAGAGAGAGAGAGAGAGAGAGAGAGAGATTGTCTTCTTGCTAAAGGGATTGGTGACGGTCGCAGCCAACAGCCTCTCTTGTTACTCCTAGTTCCTTTTTTTTCCCCTTTTCGATCTTTTCTTTTCTATTTTCTTTTTTTGAAACTTTTATTTGTGCTAGCGTATAGATGATTCTTTTTCCTTTGTCACAAATTACTTTAGGCAGGAAATTACGACATCGAAGAGAACCTGCTCTATGCAGGATAAAATCAAAGTTCAATGATAGCTAGTGCTGCTGGGGCGAGTAGACTAGTTTGTGGGCTGGACGATAACCAAAACGTCTTGATGACAAACTCACCGACTTGCGGCTGCTCGATGGTGTCTTGAGAAAGAACGAGTCAAAACAGTCAAGATGTTCCGGCCTGTCTAGAAGTCTTTTACAGTCATGGATCCTGAACCGTTCGCGTGTATCGTGGACCAGACCGTGATGACAAGGCTGTTTGTGATCTCGGCAAAAACGGAACACACAACACACAACACACACACACACACACAAATTCTTGGTTTATTACTGGCTCTGCATCTGCCACCCGAGAACGCAGAGTGCTCAACACTTGGTTCTTTTTTTTTTTTAAGAACTCACTTGAAACTTTAGTTGCAGGAAGTTGTTTTTGCAATTGACAGAAGACTATTATTTGCCCGTAGTCTATAAGTTTATAGATAGAAAAAGTACATAAAACTAAAAATATGGAATGTCTTGAAGCAACATCCTGCCATGCGTTGAATATGGAAGCATAGTAAAATCTTTTAAACCATACCTCTAGCTTATTGACCGGATGAGAAAATGTTAACATTTACAAATGTATTAAAAATAAGTGGTGTTCTGTAGTGTTGAAGCAACCCATTGTTGTGCAATGAATGCAGCGTATGATTCACTGATGCAATATAAACGAAAAAAATAAGATCCATAGAAAGAGCAAAAAACAAAGGATAATTCTCATCCATAGATACAGGCAGGAATCCTCTTATTCAAACCGATTTAGTTCAAGTTAGCAGAATCTCAATTATCTTTTTACTTTCAATTCTTATCCATAGATACAGACAAGAATCGGTTTCTTGAAACCGATCCAAAAGCTTGGCCTCAGCTTTTGTCCGAGCGTATGCCAAAGTGTATGTTACAAACAATAGTGCGAAGTGTTTTGCAGAAGCTAAAGAAAACAAACAAAAAACCCTCCTGCTCCACCACTAGAGCCATGAAGCCATCGAACCATTCCATGGCGCAACCAGAATAATTCGATGACCACTGACAGTCTTACAAGAGGAAATCGTGTAGGAAAGTTCGCCTCAGAACTATGGATAAACCTAACTCTCTCTCGTTGTTCCCAGGGCAGAGCTCAGTAATGGAAATAAAACTACAAGTGCATCCATATTTCTTATTTACACTGGGAGAGTGCAATTTATCGTGACATATAAATGTATAGATAAATTATCTCTTATCTACCTATGTTAAGAGTTTTAGATAAATCCTCTCTTACATACTATATATAGAGTCTCAGATAACAAACAAATTTAATTTCTGAGGAGACAGTATACTTTTTCTTGATCGACAAATATATATTTTCTCTTCTCTTCCTCCTCCTTTCTTTTCTTTGCTGTTCTCCTCTTCCTTCTGCGTCTTTGTTTTCTTTTTGATTGTCTTGTTGTTGTTGTTGTTGTTGTTGTTGTTGTTGTTGTTGTTGTTGTTGTTGTTGTTGTTGTTGTTGTTCTTCTTCTTCTTCTTCTTCTTCTTCTTCTTCTTCTTCTTCTTCTTCTTCTTCTTCTTCTCCTTCTTCTTTTTCTTCTTCTCCTGTTCCTCCTTCTTCTAGCTCCAGCTCCTCCTTCTTCCTACATAACCCATAACTCGATATCTATCGATGGGTAAAATCGTGTTGCTTTACATGGCACAATTCTTTCAATCCTCAGGCAATTTGCTGGGACCATTCGTCGTCCGTTTGCAGTGCGGTACAACCCTTACACAGAGTCGGTGGACGTTCTGGACAGTACCAGAGGGATAGCCACTGTGGTCAGCGAGCTAAGGGGAGATCTCTGTATCGTCAGCGACGCCCTCAAGCGGCTGCAGCTCATGGAGAGATTCGAGTTTCAGGAATGAGATACAAACAAGGGGAAGTAACACTTCCGGGAGATGTGCTAGCTAAAGAAATAACCATTTAAGAGCTGAAAGATGTATTTTATTTTTGGGCCAGGGTGGGCGAAATTCGTTTAAGAAGGAATTTTTCTGAGAGCAGAAGAAACTTGAAATCGTGAATAATGCTGGACCGTTTGGAAACTAGCGTCAGAGGAGTGTGTCTGGTTTACCGGAAAACGGGGAAGACGGGAATGAGGCTGGAATCTACAGTTATGGGATTGTGCCTGGAACCTAGTTTGGGAATGTGGCTGGAATCTATAGTTTTGGGATTGTGGCTGGAACCTAGTTTGGGAATGTGGCTGGAATCTATAGTTTTGGGATTGTGGCTGGAACCTAGTTTGGGAATGTGGCTATAATCTACAGTTTTGGGATTGTGGCTGGAACCTAGTTTGGGAATGTGGCTGGAATCTATAGTTTTGGGATTGTGGCTGGAACCAAGTTTGGGAATGTGGCTGGAATCTATTGTTTTGGGATTGTGGCTGGAACCTAGTTTGGGAATGTGGCTGGAATCTACAGTTTTGGGATTGTGGCTGGAACCTAGTTTGGGAATGTGGTTGGAATCTACAGTTTTGGGATTGTCGCTTTCATTTAAAGTAAGAGTACCGGTAACTGTAATATGGGTTTAATCATTGGAATAAGAGGCTGGAGATATAAAGTGCATGCAGATATAATAAGAATTAAAAGAATGTGGCCAGGATTAGCGAACGTAAGATATATATATATATATATATATATATATATATATATATATATATATATATATATTGTTGTTAGAATTTGGGGAAGTTTTAACAAATGGAATATGCCTGGGATTCGTGGAAATACATGAAAAGTCGACGTGGCTTCAACTTGGTGATAGAATAATAATAATAATAATGATAATAATAATAATAATAATAATAATAATAATAATAATAATAATAATAATAATAATAATAATAATAATAATAATAATAATAATAATAGTAAGAGAGAAGAAGAAGAAGAAGAAGAAGAAGAAGAAGAAGAAGAAGAAGAAGAAGAAGAAGAAGAAGAAGAAGAAGAAGAAGAAGAAGAAGAAGAAGAAGAAGAAGAAGAAGAAGAAGAAATTCTGGTTGAGATACAATGTATCTAAGCGGGGCTAAAGTCATGGAAAATGTGGCTAAGATGTATGGATACAAGAGTTGAAGGATTTTGATTTGAATGCGGAGATAAAATTTAGAAGAATATAACTGAGTTACGATGTTGTATTATGATACGGCAATGTCGCTGAAATTGTTCGTGTGCTTGAGAAATAAGAGGCGTTTGTTATGCTTGGAAGTACTTGTGGCTCGGTTGCACTTTGTCACGGCTTCATGAAATGAGGTTGGCACATGCAGTGGCTTGAGATTTAAGAATTTGATTTAATGTGGGTCAAAACTAATGTGGCAAGAATAGGATTCTAAAAGGATTGACAGTAATCAAAAGAGGTTATGGTTTTTAGATATTCGGTATGGTAATAATAAAAAAAAAAAACAACATTTGAGTATGTTTAAATTAAAGATGAATGTTTGCATGCGCTAACGGTGATGTAGTTTACAGCCTATTGATAAGAATTTTTTTTGTTTTTGTTCTGTTTGTTTGTTTGATTTTTGTCATGGAGCTTTTAGTTGCGGTTATGAGATTGACACCACCAATGATGATAATTAGTCTTTTGATAAGACTGAGAGTGCTAAGGCTGATGTTTGCTTTATTGATAAAACTGAGAGTGATAAGGCTGATTTTTGCTTTATTGATAAAATTGAGAGTGCTAAGGCTGATGTTTGCTTTATTGATAAAACTGAGAGTGATAAGGCTGATGTTTGCTTTATTTATAAAACTGAGAGTGCTATGGCTGATGTTTGCTTTATTTATAAAACTGAGAGTGCTAAGGCTGATGTTTGCTTTATTGATAAAACTGAGAGTGCTAAGGCTGATGTTTGCTTTATTGATAAAACTGAGAGTGCTAAGGCTGATTTTTGCTTTATTGATAAAGTTGAGAGTGCTAAGGCTGATTTTTGCTTTATTGATAAAACTGAGAGTGCTAAGGCTGATTTTTGCTTTATTGATAAAGTTGAGAGTGCTAAGGCTGATTTTTGCTTTATTGATAAAACTGAGAGTGCTAAGGCTGATTTTTGCTTTATTGATAAAACTGAGAGTGCTAAGGCTGATTTTTATGGGAGCTCCTCTACTCTTTATAAGGCTGTTGGTGGTTCATGCTCTGAACAGGCGCGGCACTTTGACTTTAAATGAAATTTCGTGTCTTAGTGAGGAATCTGGGTATCAAGTGGGGGTCACTGCTCTAGTCATTAAATCATTTAAGGTTTATGTCTTATTGGTAAAGCCGATGTTGCTCTTGTATGATCTTAGGTTTTTTTCGTGTTTTTTTTTTTTTTTTCAAATATTTGTGTGTTAGAGAAGATTAGTTTTTATCAATTGATCAAATTGAAATTGATCATTATGTTCCGTATTCAATTAATTAAGGTGGTAGTGATAGTTGGGGTGTTAGTTTTATTAACAGGGCAGAGTGCTAATAAATGTTTTGCTCTATGTGTCTGACTGGGTTTATCTGACGACGGTTTTTGTTCTATGGATGAGGCTGAATGAGAAAGTATTGGGAGTGCATTGAGTGTGGTGATGAGAATGGGGCTATTGCTCCATCATTCATTTATGAGGCTCGGTGTGGTAAAGGATAATGTCAATAAGGCTCATGTTCTAATGGTAAGGCTCGGTGTGGTAAAGGATAATGCCAATAAGGCTCATGTTCTAATGGTAAGGCTCGGTGTGGTAAAGGATAATGCCAATAAGGCTCATGTTCTAATGGTAAGGCTCGGTGTGGTAAAGAGCAATGCTAATAAGGCTCGGTGTGGTAAAGGGTAATGCCAATAAGGCGCATGTTCTAATGTAAGGCTCGGTGTGGTAAATGATAACGCTAATAAGGCTCATGTTCTAATGGTAAGGCTCGGTGTGGTAAAGGGTAATGCCAATAAGGCTCATGTTCTAATGGTAAGGCTCGGTGTGGTAAAGAATAACGCTATTAAGACTCATGTTCTAATGGCAAGGCTCGGTGTGGTAAAGGATAACGCTAATAAGGCTCATGTTCTAATGGTAAGGCTCGGTGTGGTAAAGGGTAATGCTAATAAGGCTCATGTTCTAATGGTAAGGCTCGGTGTGTAAAGGTTAATGCTTATAAGACTCATATTCTAATGATAAGGCTCAATGTGGTAAAGTTTAATGCTCTAGTGACAAGGCGCATACTCTAATGATAAAGCTCGATGTGTTAAGGGTTAATGCTTATAAAGCTCATGCTCTAATGATAAGGCTCGATGTGGTAAAGGTTAATGCTTATAAAGCTCATGCTCTTATGATAAGGCTCGATGTGGTAAAGGTTAATGCTCTAATGACAAGGTGCATACTCTAATGATAAGGCTCGATGTGTTAAGGGTTAATGCTTATAAAGCTCATGCTGTGATGATAAGGCTCATGCTGTGATGATAAGGCTCATGCTGTAGTGATAAGTCTCGATGTGGTAAAGGCTAATGCTTATAAGGCTCATGTTTTAAAGATGAGGCTCGGTGTGGTAAAGGTTAATGCTCTAATGATAAGGTTCGATGTGTTAAAGAATAATGGAGATAAGCTCTTCCTCTAATGATAAGCCTGTGTGTAATAAGGAAGATTGAGCTGGGGTCAGTGGCTAACTGTCTAATAAACATTGTAATTTTCTTAATGATAATCAGTACATCAAAAATATTTTGTTCACGTGTAACATTAAGTTTTCTAATATAGCTGGCTTGCTAGGTAATATAACATTTTTATTGATACCTCTCTCTATATATATATGTACAATGATAGACGTTTATAATTCATTTATCATGTCAGCGGAGATTCTAGTTTTTCTGTTTATGTTTGGTTTATCTTCTATTGATGCCAGTAGAGTTGTAAATGAAAGTTTACTCTTCTAGGGCAACGTTCATTTATTGATATGTTTTTTGAAGTTTATCAAAATTATCGGTAAACCTGGTTGGGCATCATGAAAAATTTAGTTTCCTTGACAAGACTGGTTATATCAAGGACAGTTTTGTCCAAATACTGTTTTGGGACTGTTTATATTGATGCTTTTCTTTTTCATGAATGCAGAGTGTCTATTTACTGATTGCGCGACACTTTATGTTGATGTTTTTCTTTGTTAATGCGTGCGGAGTGTGTCTATTTACTGGTTGCGCGACTCTTTATATTGATGTTTTTCTTTTTTAATGAGTGCAGAGTGTTGGTAAAAATTCTGAGGCTGGGTGTGTCACGGATCCCAGTTCAGTGATGCCGTTGAATATTCGTTTGAATACGTCTGTGTTTTGACGAAAGTCGTTTTATGCATAACGAAGTAAGTTTGTGGTGCAAACGAAGGCTTTTACTTTTAAAGGAAAATTAATACTTAGTACATACTGAATATTTTTGTTCTGTTCAGGAAAATAAGCTGCGAGTTAAGATCATTGTATTATCAGTGAGAGACCTATTGGAAACTTAGTTTTGCCTTTATCCCTAAACTTTTTATGTGACAGAGATCGCGTTTGACCATTTTTGAAAACAAAAGTGAATTATCTCGAGCCGTTTTTTGTCCAGTCAGGCATGTATGGGCGGATCGATTGTACCACGAGTAATGTTCACCCATCTCGGTCATTTCGGTATGTAGTTCACAAAGCGTTATAACTCTTAGAGTAACTCTCAAATTGCACCAAAGGCTAAAAGCTTAGATGTAATATTTTTATCATTGCTAATAAAGCGTACCATTTCTAGGTAATAGCACTTTCCAGAAAACGAAATGATTTGTTTGTATTTGTTATCTTGCCTGTATCTAGGCTTAGGTGTAAACTTGGTTCATGCTCAAGCTTGTGACGTATGTTGAGGTGGATAATACAGAGGTCTCTAAGCCAAATCAAAAAGCGCTGACATGTTCGGCTCAGAATAATACAGTTCTATTTTTCAACTCTCTGCAAGGTTTAAACCTTTGAGTGGTCTGTAGAGCAGAACAAGGAAGCTAATAAAGAGAAGAACAATGGGAAATCCCATTCCAGTTAATTTAGCGCTAGAGTGTGTTGGAGAGAAGTTAAAATGGCATCGTGGTTTTAGTATCCAATTAGATAATTTAGAGAACATGTATATTCATGTAATTGACTTGGTACCGCGTATGACGCATGATATTATAGAAGCACGGTGAATTTCAGACATTAAACACTGTTTCGAAACAGAGCCTCTCTCTCTCTCTCTCTCTCTCTCTCTCTCTCTCTCTCTCTCTCTCTCTCTCTCTCTCTCTCTCTCTCTCTCTCTCTCTCTCTCTCTCTCTCTCTCTCTCTCTCTCTCTCTCTCTCTCTCTCTCTCTCTCTCTCTCTCTCTCTCTCTCTCTCTCTCTCTCTCTCTCAATCACTTCCTCTATCTATCTCTTTCTCTCTTTGTTTTTCTCTACCAGCTTTTATGTCTCAGTCACCCTCGACATCACCATAACGTCTATCTTTAAGGATCAATTGGTGAGCATATTTGTCTCTGTGTTTTTTTTTTTATCTTTTTTCTTTTCATTACTTACTTATACTAATCCTTTTAGCCTGGCATCATGAAATTACGTGACCTGCGCAAAGATGTTAAAAAGCAAGATCATATCAGAGTTGTTTTTCATTTTTATACATTATTGTGGAAACGTTTATATAAAATTAATTCATTTGTATGTAAAAAAAAATCAACTTTGGAGCCTGTGACAAAAAAAAATGAATAGATAGATAAGAAAACGGAAATAAACTGGCTGAGGAAGCTAGGCTGAGTGATTTAAAGATTTAAAGATTCGTTATTGTCTGTTACTCTGTACACATAACTATCTCGAGTCAGACTTCTTTGGTATCCATGTTCTTCAAAACACCGCATAATTTTTAAAGAATTGAATAAGTACATTGCAGGATTAAACAAAAAAAAAACAACCCAAGATTATATCCGTTTTGATAAAAAATAAAATGTACTCTGCTTCAATCTCCGGCTCTTTCGAACTGGCAAAGATCGACTAGCGATGAAGAATCTCTTAAAGGTTCTCTTGTTGTCTGTCTATTGTTCGCCAGCGTTTGGCCATCTCAGTGCTAAGTGGTGTGCATGCAGGCAGTATCACTGGTAATATAATGAAAACACTGGTCTCGTGTTGGCTGAACAAATTTCACACACGTATAAGGCTGATCAGTCTATGTTTAGCGTAATGAAGCAGGAAGGAAATTATGTTCACTATCTGTGACTCATTCTTTTCATTCTCTTTCAATATTGCAATATCGATGGTCATAGATGGCTTGCATCATTACTAACAAGCTCCCGCGTCTCTCTCTCTCTCTCTCTCTCTCTCTCTCTCTCTCTCTCTCTCTCTCTCTCTCTCTCTCTCTCTCTCTCTCTCTCTCTCTCTCTCTCTCTCTCTCTCTCTCTCTCTCTCTCTCTCTCTCTCTCTCTCTCGATTACCAAAAAGAGCATAATTTAATAAGAAACTCTTAGTTAGATTCATGGATTTCAGCTGAACAGGTTAAATAATTCTTTCTACGCAATCTTTCTATCCATCTTTTACGTCCTTAGCCACAGCCCTCCCCCCTCCGAACCCGCCCGCCATTTTATAAATAGAGTTAAAAATTATGTCCGGTTCTTTAAACAAAATTTTTGAAGGTATCATAAAAACTGGGTCTCTCAAATAGCTTTGAAACAAAATCTTGGTAAGGAAAATATGCGGTGTCAAATGTGTGCCCGATAAGCATAGCTTTTCAGTGTAACAAAGCGCTTTCTTTCAGCTGTGGTGTTTGATAGTCATTATTTGGCTAGGCTGACCACGAAATAGTAAAATCTGACAGTACAAACAGTCTCCCTTTGTCAAGATCTTTGACAGGCTCTTGACTGAGGATTTTTTTTCTTTCCTCTGTTCGAGATGTCTTCCACATTTATGTGTTCAAACTTTCTCAGTTTAACTTCTGTTCCCTCTCTTTTGCTAAACAAAATGTTTAAAATGTTACATGCAAACCGTTTACGGATAACCGTTATCACCTTCATCGTCGTTATCATCATGGTTATCATGGTTTTCATTGGGTCAACATTAATATCTTCTTTATTATCAACATCATCAGTTCGCCTACTTTATTATGTTTATTATCACCATGAACATCAAGACGATTATCATCCTTATCGCTGGCCAATGTCTCCATCATTCCCTCTCAAGCTTTCTCACATCATCATCATCATTATTAAACATCAAAGTTAATGTACTTACTTTCTTACTTTCGCAAACTTGTTTAAGCATTAGCAATATCTCATCAAAGTATTATTATATATCTGCTACTACTACTTTTACTTCTGCTTTTCCTCATGCTTCATAGGTTCTTAACACTCATTTGATAATAAAATATTTGCGAAGGTTTTATGTGTGAATATTAGGGCACGTGAATCAAATTACTGAAAAGGTGAAAGATTTTTTTTTGAGAGGGTGGGGGCGGGAAACGGGCCCGAGCCAGGTGGTGAGTTTTTTTTAAAGCAAACGCTATCTACTTAAAAAGCCATCACAAAGTAAACAGCCGCGAAAAACAAAAGAGAGAAAGAAAGCATACTAACTGTGAAGTCCTGTGTTTTGTTCGTGTTTCTTCGCAGTTTTTTTTTTCTTTGTGTTTATTTATTTTCGTGTGATAATGTTTCATGTTAAAAAATACACTTACGTAATTTTGAGTATCTGCTGTTTAAAGGGTTAAAATAAAGGTGATACATTACTTCGCGATCTATCTCCTCTGTTGAAAAATTCCAGAATTGTAAACTGTGTCACTGTAAACTTTGAAACGCGAACACATGCTTTCCGTCTCTGCTGTGGTAGAAGATAAAAACTGGGTTAAACACTTTACTGTAGGCGCGACACTTGTGAAACAAATAGGCCTGTAAAAACTAAAATATGTCAAATCTTTGTGCATGAAAGCAATCCAATAATCTTTTGCTTATTCCACGATAGTGCTTGTGATAGATCAGTTAAAAGTACCAATTCCAAATAACTGGTAACTTTGAATAATACTACTATTTGTCTCACAAAACCAAAGTATTTCCTGCGATCTCCTGTATCACATTATAGCAAGAATGTTATCACCCAATAAAGTCTTAAAGCTCATTGCCACCTGGTTCCAAACCTGTAGCATAATTATTTTTTTATAATATTTTTATTTATTTATTTTTTGTTGTTATTGCTTTCTACCCTGTAAGTTATAACTTAGGCTTACTTACAGCGGTAGCTCTCACGTTCTCTTCTAAACGCTTTAGCTACTTTCCAAGATGGCTCTAAAACTACTACTACTACTACTACTACTACTACTACTACTACTACTACTACTACTACTACTACTACTACTACTACTACTACTACTACTACTACTACTACTACTACTACTACTACTACTACTACTACTACTACTACTACTACTACTACTACTACTACTACTACTACTACTACTACTACTGCTGCTACTACTACTACTACTGCTGCTGCTGCTGCTACTGCTACTGCTACTACTACTGCTACTACTACTACTACTACTACTACTACTACTACTACTACTACTACTACTACTACTACTACTACTACTACTACTACTAATAATAATAATAATAATAATAATAATAATAATAAAGTGCATTTATATAGCGCATATCCAAATGATTAAAATGCTCTATGCGCTTTACAAGAAAAAGAATAAGATAGAAGCAGGCTAGAAGGCCTGAACATACATACATAACATATAGATGACGTACATAGCATAAAGAATAACATACATATTATATAAAAAATAACATGCATAACATACTACTACTACTACTACTACTACTACTACTACTACTACTACTACTACTACTACTACTACTACTACTACTACCACTACCACTACTACTACTACTACTACTACTACTACTACTACTACTACTACTACTACTACTACTACTACTACTGCAGTTCTATTGGTGTGTTGATAACCATACCAAATACAAGCCTGAATGATATTATTATTGATAGCAATAAGCTTCTATGCCGTTTCAGTTTAACTCAAAATACCCCGCGGAGGGTGACAAGCTAAGGATAGAGAAATAATTATTTTGGCATCACACACAACACACAGTTTAAATGCACACGTGAACATGTTACAAGAAAACATTGCATAGGAGACGGTCACGTTCTGCGGAAGAATTAGATTTGACATTCCCCTCCCAATGAATGAATAAATACATTAATTCATTTATTAAAAAGGCATTTTCTTCTTAGTGGGTGATTCGAAACCTAAAATATGGAACTATATCAATAAAAAATATAAAGGAACAAGAGAGATTTGAATCTCGTGAGTGCTATTGAGGGGAAAATATTTCCACACAAGCGTAATCACCACCAACAAAACATGCATCACCTCACAAGCAGATCTGAATTAAAAATTTAAATGGCATAGCCTGAAGAGCCAAGTTTACCTGCAGCAAGAGGTGAGAAAAAGGAATCAAGCTTTTTCCAAAGATAACTGAATAGTTCACTCCAAAAACTTACACAGGTGAGGGATGTGAATTTTGAAACTAATAGCGGGAAAATCTGGGACCACGAAAACCGAGACAGAAAACGGCATTGTCAATGCTTGCTTTACAGAAGAATTCAGACTTAATCATCGATCAAAAGCAAAATGCATTTGTTCTGAAATGAACTAATATTATTACGACAAAAGTTTAATAGAATAAAGCATAAAGTAAGAGTTTTAGAGTACAGTCAATCGAGAATGGCATCGTTAGATCAAAAATTAGATTTAGTTGTGATAAATTATACATATATTATAGGTATTACAGGTATACTCCATGGATGAATCATAGATCTCACCCTTTCCCTGACACTGACAGCTAGGTGGCATTCACCCGAGAGCTTTGAAAATTAGCTAGGCATATCATTCCGGTTTGCTTGCTTTGATTTTCATCAAAACTTCATCTAATCCTCAATTATTTACTTGCGAGGATTATGTAAATTGAGCAAAGTCATAATTCATGTTTCTTTGAGCGTTTTGATCGAATTTTAAATATTTATCATTACTAACAATAAAATATATGATGTTCCTAAAAAGGTCGGCGAGAGTTACACCCTGAACTTGGTTAACTGGCACTCTTAGACTAAAGATTAAAGGGATGCATAAGCCTAGTCCACCGTTTATGAAGTTATACACCTCGTTCTACACTAAAAACAGACAACAGAAGCTGAATTTCGCTTGCATTTTGCACTTGCAAAGTCAAATATGCATACTAAATAAATATTACTCTCAAAACCCTGTCTAGATCTAAATTTATATATAATTCTTTGCAAGACCCCCAGATGTAGCGATCTAGATTAGATCTAAATCTATGCCTATTGCTCAGTAAAACGCAACAAAAAATTTTTCAAAGTCGTTTTCTAGATTGGTTACATAACAGATTGCACTTAAGAACAATTTATAAGTACCGGGGACACAAATAGAAGATACTGGAAGCTCCCCGTTCCGCCTTAGAAACCAGTTAATTTAGTGTTAGTCTAGCCTCAATATCTCCATTGTTTATGAACTGCGGTGCATCTCTCTCTCTCTCTCTCTCTCTCTCTCTCTCTCTCTCTCTCTCTCTCTCTCTCTCTCTCTCTCTCTCTCTCTCTCTCTCTCTCTCTCTCTCTCTCTCTCTCTCTCTCTGTCTCTCTGTCTCTGTCTGTCTGTCTGTCTCTCTCTCTCTCTCTCTCTCTCTCTCTCTCTCTCTCTCTCTCTCTCTCTCTCTTTCTCTCTTTTTCTCTCTCCCCACTTTAATGTCCTCATGTAGTATTAAATTTTAAAGAAAAGGACGATATCACCTGTAAAATGAAATTCATGTCACTTTATACATTTAATTATCCAAATTCACTTTCACTTGAGGCAGACACGCAGGGAGAGTGTGTGTGAGAGAGAGAGAGAGAGAGAGAGAGAGAGAGAGAGAGAGAGAGAGAGACAGACAGACAGACAGAGAGACAGACAGAGACAGAGACAGAGCGAGAGAGAGAGAGTGAAAGTGAGAGACGGAGACAGAGACCCAGAGAGGAAGGAGGTGAGGAAAGAGATAAGAAAGAAAAAAAAGAGGAAGATAAAGAGGAAGAATAAAAGAAAAGTGAGGAGATGGAGAGAAAAGAGAAATGGGGGAGGAAGAGAGAGAAATAGGGAGAGAAAGACAAATAGGAGAGAAGACGAGAGAGAAAGAAGATTGAGAGGCAGAGTGAGAGAAAAAGAAAGAGAGAAAGAAAAAAAGAGAGCAAGAAAGAAATATAAAACGAGAAGGAGAAAGAGAGGAGAGAGAGAAAGAGAGAGAGAGAGAGGGTGAGAGTGAAGAGAGAACAAAGCAGAAAAAGGAGAGAAAGAAAAAGAAGAGGAAAGAAAGGAACAAAGATAAAGTAAAAGATAGAAAAAGAGATAGAGAAAGAGGGTGAGGAGAGAGAGAAAGATGGAAAGGGGAGAGAGAGAAGGAGAGAGAGGTGAGAGGAGAGAGAAAGGATATATATATATATATATATATATATATATATATATATATATATATATAGAGAGAGAGAGAGAGAGAGAGAGAGAGAGAGAGAGAGAGAGTTTACCGTCGACAGGTAAAAAATCATAGCCGACATTCAATGACACCTTAGTATTGCAAGATAGGCATGGAGCGCCACAAACGCCGTTCATGTTTTACACTTGTTTTTATTTATTTATTTATTTTTTTTTAATAATAATTTTACCTGTTCATTTCTTTATAATGCCTACTTATATTAATTTTTCGAAGATAAGATATAAAATTCATCATTTTCTGTCTCTCAACAGTAATTTCTACTTTAAAAACTTACTATCAAGATTAAGCCCAGGCTGTGTTTGCCAGTCGTTCAAGGAAGGTAATCCTCGCTGAAACTTATTAGGGATATCGTCTATTGGGTGTGTCACACCCGTTAACCATTTACATGTGGAAAGAAATAAAAAACCATCACAGGCTGATTGTTTTCACACAAGATTCAAGCAGTTTTATTTCAAAGTGTGATAATACTACAAATTAAACATTCTGATATATAATGTTCAAAATTTGAAACAATAATCAGATCAACAGTAAAGAGAAGCAACAAGGTACAAACTTATCCACAATCAATGAGAACAATCAATCTCTGCTTTCGTTACTTTTATATCAGTAGCGTTACTAGGCAGTTGTCAAACAGAGGAAGAGTACCAATAGGAAAAAACATCGATGTTATGAATCAGAAAAACAGTTTTTGCAAAGAACTATATCATGATCTTGACAGAGGTGACAGTAGTATGTCCAGCAGGTCGTATTGGTCTTTCGATCTGTGCTGGTCGGTCAGAGACTGCACCGTATCTGCTTCTTTCAAGACAAAAGAAAGGAATGAAGTTTTTGTTTGTTTGTTTGTTTTTTGTTTTTTGTTGTTTTGGTTTTTTTTTTTGTGACGGGCGAATCAGAGGCTGAAGAGGAAGAACTTAGATTGCGAAAATGATGCCCAGTCGCTAACAGGCACAAAGGTTTACCTACACAAAAATCACAGCAACAGGCAAACCATCAGGGCGTCTGCACAAAATGAGACGCTTTGTGGCGGAGTTTCATCTGAGAAAACCTTGGCTAGAAACTATTCATTTTTCTTTTTTTTTTTTTTTTTTGGGGGGGGGGGGGGGGGGGGGGGTATTGTAATAAAAGTTAGATACGGTTTCCACACAAATACGCACGGACATATTATGAAATTGCCAATTAAGTTGGGTTTTTTTTTTATTTTAATAAAGCACTTTCACTCATGATGGTCTAAACAGGTTTAAATTGTGCGGGTTCACTGACAGTTTTCGGGTAGGCCCCAGCTCCGTTTATACAGAGCGCGAACCCGAACGCGAACGCGGTTTTTTTCGTCCTGGAATGGTTTAGTGATTTTATAGAGGAACCGTTCAAACAGACTGCGAACGCGTACGCGAACAAAATAATAATATGTGTTCGCGCGGTCGACCGCACAGATTGCCCCAAGAGCGAATTCTTCAGAACGCCGCGGCGGGTTTCTTGCCATCAAGTTGTTTCGACCAATCAGCTTGTACCACCTCCTTTGCACCATTTCCGAAAATAGAAACTTGTAGGCACGACATTTCAAAGAAAAAGCTATGCAGAGCTAGTCTGCTTTGCTTGTAAGGTATGGCCGATGCCGAGACAATGGGTGAAACGTAAGTTTTGATGTTAGAAGTTACAAAGAATCCGGTTTTGTTCGACAAAGCTGAAAAGACTTATGAAGAGGCAGTCAAAAAGAAAGATATTTGGAAGGGAATTGGAGAGAAAGTTGGACTGACAGTTATGTGATTTATACACAAAACGCTGCTGTGTGTATAAATACAGAGCTATAATCTCCTCCGTGTCTGATTCTGCCTGTGCCATGATTCCAATAATTATGGCCAAGTGACCAAATTTTAACTCTCACAACAAGAAAAAGACGATCCGCATCGAAAGCCGTCGACGGTTTTCCGCGGTCGTGTTTGCGCTCTGTTTGAATGGCTGAACTGCTAAAAAGTCGCGGTCGTGTTCGCGCTCTGTTTGAATGGCTGAACTGCTAAAAAGTCGCGGTCGCGGTCTGTATAAACGGAGCTTAGACAGTGTCTTCTCTCTTCGCTTTCCCAATTTGAATTTGAGAGGATGGGTTGGGGTTAAGAGGGCATAGTAATCCATTTTGTCTCTAAGAACTAGATCTAAGTTTGAGTTTGATTTAAGATTTGATCAAAAGGTTCATAATGATACGGGGTTTACAGGTCTATTTATACTAAATGTAACGTAGATAATATCTTGTTAGATCTTGTATTGGGAGCAACCACATTGGGATTTTTCCAGACTTTGATCTGGATATTATTTCTCCAATTATATGTAGACAAGTGTCTTTTATTTACAAACCAATGTTTTCGAATAGAAAGACACGGTAAGAATAGGCAAGCTTCCACAAAGTCTGAAGGACCCGTAATGGCTGCTCGCATTTAATAACCAAAATCTGTTGTGACGTCACATTGCTCCTTTTCCTCTCAATTTGTTTCCGTAAGGAATTATTTTTGTATTTTTCTGTTAAGTCATCATGGCAGTCGTTTTACACCGCTTCAATGCTGTTTATTTTGCGAACCTAAACTTCATTGGATAGACAGGATGTTAAGAATCTTTCACTTTTTCAAAATTTGTCTTTTGTTATATTTTTGTTTTGAATACACATAATTATTCGTTTATTTTTATCAACAGATCTACATTTATATACAGATAAAACAAATTGTCCAATAGAATTTTTTTAAAACGATTTGGATGAGTTGTTTTCTTTTTCAACAACTTAATAGAACAATTCTTCACATGAATGGTGCACTAATAACACATCAAAATCCGTAAAAAAATAAGTTTATTTTTTTGGACTAAAACCTCAGTGCAGCTATAAAACTACCAATACTAGTGACTGTTTTTTTGTTGTTTTTTTTTATCTAATTTGACTCATGATTGACATCTTTGGTAAAAATCAATAAATTTATATAATTATATAAGTTAAAATAATTTTTTTTTGGGATTCCAATTCCGAGACCAAGTTTTTATCTCTACATGCCTTAAACATCAATTTTATTATAAAAACCAATTCGTGGGAGGAAAAAAAATAGGATTCACCGTAATAATAATTGTGATAATTACGTCTTTTTCCGCAGCAAAACAGAGACCTAGCACATTTCATTCACGTGGAATGGTAGGTTAAACACAATCTCTCCACTACTCTGTAAATTAGATGTACCGGTAGTGCGGGGTCGTAGGTTTAACTGTTTTCAGTGTGTTTACCATCGTCATAAAATTCACTTCGATTCCAGCCTGTCATCTTTGGGCTCTATCAAAATCGACATAATCTACTCATGAGTGCTACGAAAGCTTAAAATTAAAACGATTGCGAACAGTGTTCAAGGCTAAAATGGACTTTGGAGAGATAAAGTCCTCTCTGCTTGTGACTACGCCCAAAATAAGGCAAGCTGTTGACACAAGAGTGGTGGCCTAAGAGTGGTCGGTCTACTCTCTATTTTTAGATTCAACTAAGGGAGATCATCCTCAGCTGAATAATAAACTAAAGATTTTGTCTTTTTCTATCAGACAGCTAAGCAAACAAGGAAGCATAAACTCGACAGATTCTGATCATGACAAACTTCCATGAAAGTTTTACATGAAGTTGCGATCTAGATCTTTCTACTGAAGGTATTCTTTCATTTAAGATAAAAATCTGTTCTTGGTTGTGAATAGGTGGAAGTGAGAACTAGATCTAGATCTAGAACTTATTGTAGATTCTATTTTGGATTATCTGGAGAGATTACAATTTTTTTTTAATCCATACTGGTCAGAATCTATTCAAAATTAAAGTTACACTAAATCTAATCTAGATCTAGATTTGGATGAAAAATGTACCTTTAGATCTCCTACTCTGAATCTCTAACACTGCTCTTCATTCGATCAAGGGTAAAGTATAATGTAGCGCCTAACTGTAAGATCTAGGCGAGATTAAAAGTAGTAAGATAATAATCCTAGATAGAGAGCTCTAGGTCTAGAATTTAGATCTACATCTTATCTAGTATCTGCACATTTAAAGGATCTAGATTTCTTTCTATAAATGTAATGTAGATCTAGATTGAATTCTAAATAATTGGTAGGACTTCAGATTAGGTACGTTGGTTAAATAAATTACTAAGATATGATATTAGGATATCATGATATAGATTCTAGATTTATTTTTTTTTTAATTGGTTATAATTCATTGTTATAAAAGGATTTACACTTAATTCAGGCATTAATAAGTTCTATATGGCAAATAGTGACCTACTGAAAATTTGAATCTACTTTAGTATGATAGAGGTACCGTACCCATTCGGAAGTTCTTCCGTATAGACTTTAGATTAGATCCAGATTAAAACCAGAATTAAATTATATAGATGTAAATCACACAGTATCATCTACAGCTTATTTAATAATTTAACTAGATCTTGACCTGAACCTAGACGCAGATCCTTTAACAGATTCTAGGTGCCAGTTTACTATCTAGATCTAGATCTTTATGTGGATTAGTTTGCCGCCAGTACATTCTAAATCTAAGATTTCGGATTTACAACTGTGATGTTTCCGAGTAGTAAGATTTAGATAATAGATTCAATATTTAAGTTAGTTAAATTGTAATTAATTTCTTTAAGGCAATTTCCACAATCATGAATTGAAAATGTTCGATATTAAAAATTCATTCAGTCAGTTACAATGAGTATATATGTATACATAAATTATATTAAATGAAAGGAAATGTGAAACCTCAAATTCTTTTGATCTAGAAAGCTTTTGTTTTCAAGATATTTATATGTAAGGTAATGTCAGTTAATTCTGCCATGTGGATAAAATCACTGGTCACCAGTTCACCTTTCTCATTTTAAATAAACTAATCTTGAAACACTCCTCGCAGTTGAGTTCAGGTGTCAAATTGAGCAAGTGGCAACAAAGCGTACATTTTGATTACAGTTAATCAGCATCATCAATCGATGATGCCTAAATCTAGTTGCTTAATTTCAAGCCCTTCTCCGTCCCTCGCCCCTGCTTGCTTTCCTATCCTGTTGCATTCGCTACTTCGAATACTTTTTTGATTCTTGCTAATCCATTGTTTCTTGGAAGCCATTAGATTGTAATTATGTCATGCTAATATCGAATAGTACAGTCTATCTTCAATGTATTTTTATGTATGATATATAAATATTGTTGATAAAAAAAAATCAAATAAAAATAACAGAATAACTGCAGCAATGGCTTAGCACATAACGTTAACAAATATCTCATCATATGGCAAATTTACCCTCTAGTGGTGGTGAATTTCACTGACAGGTTGGTGAATTTACCCAATCCTGGTTGTATTAAAACAAGACTAAAAATATCATTGAAACGAAGTAGACATGGCCAATAAAGTGCTGAATAAAATGAGCGTGGAAGGATTGCTGGCCATACTTAAATGTTTGTAATGGACTTGAGATGCATAAAAGGAGAGAAAGACCTCTCTTGCATGCCTATCCTAACATGGCGAAATTACCCGACACTACTTTATTGAAAAGAATGTACCTCACCGTACTTGAAATACACAAGGCAGCATATGACATGAAATACATTGTGCAACACTATTTTTTACTTCTTGAGCAAATATATATTTATATTTATTCTCATGAAAACACAAAGCACAATACACTTTTTTTTTCAAATAAAGCACATTACACCAATAATTATTGTGACATGTACAGTAATAAGATTTCCGAAAACTCCCACTGTGGGTGTGTCATGATAGTTTAACCTGCACTGTTCCTTTGTGATAATTTGTCAGACACAAACATTAAAATTGCCATTTGGTCAAATCACAAAAGAAAACAATAGTATTAGAGTAATACTCTTTGTAAGTATTTTATAAAAATGTGGCTTAATATAATTATAAATATTTAAGTTAAATGTTTATATTCATATCATGTATATCAAATTGGTAATGAGGTCATAATATGCTGCTGATAGCCCTAAAACGATCTTCAAAAGGCCAGATCTAAGACATGAGTTAGTACACTGGAAGAGTATGTCAGGCTACTCACAGGCTCAAACAAAGGCTTAACACAACTAACCAAGCAGTAAAGGTAGATTATCCTCAGTGAAGTCAATGATGCTGATGAATCACATTTGCACACTAAAAGGAACAATGTTCTAAGAGCACACAGCGATAACTGAAAGTGACAGTGCATACGTTGTGGCGGACCAAATAGCTGTGCATGCTCTATTCTGGAAGACTCCAACAGTTTAAAATTTTGAATGAATGCAAAATTTCATTCAGATCTTGATTGTTACAATCTGCTTTGTATAATATAAGCTGGAAGCCTAAATAAAATGCTTATATCGAGGGCTTTTAATTATGCTTTACGTCAACCCACAAAACTCTGACCTTATAAAAAGTTTCCCCTCATGATATCGGTCAAGGGAAAACTTCGGAACTCATTGATCACTCTAACGCTGTAGCATGGACCTCGGAGAATGTTTTATAAAGGTTTAAATTGACTTGATCTCTGTTAACAATATAGACCAGCTTTCTCAAATCAGATAAACGAACATTTTGTTACTATTTGAGACATTGACACAATTAAAAAAAAAAAAAGAAAGACCCTACCAAAATGACATTTTCATACATGTATTATAGCAATTTATTCACATCTCCAAGATTGCAAATCATGTAAAATATTATTCAAAACTATTTGTGTTACAACCTATGGGCATAGAAATTTTATAAACGTTCGCCTTATTAAACCTGATCATGGAATACACCATACTAGAGCTGCAGTCTAGAGAGAAGATTAAAATCTAAATTGGAAATCCAGACCTTGTAAAAGCCTTAAGTTTTTAGGCAAATATTCAAGGTAATCTCCAGGCACATATTGCATTCGTCATTATTTTGTCTGCTCTTATTTTACTCAGAATTGTCTGATGATGTATAGCTGTTGCGGTGCCCCTAAGCAAGCAGCAAGGGAGTAGAATCTTTATCAAACAGGGCAGAGAACCGATGAGTAGGTTGTGAAGGAGACAGAAGCACACACTGTGGACTAAGATAAGTGTCTCTTATAATAGTGCGCTGACTGCCCCAAGGGATCAAGATGGAACTTAGATTAATCAGACGTGCATCTCTCTGGAAAAAGAAAGTCTGAAAGATTCTGTTAAAATATCTGAATCTACCCAAAATCTCTGAATGTTTGGCTGTACTTTGCCTTTCACATCTACATGACACATATATGTGGTGATTAGACGGCACCCTTTGAACTATGATTGAGCAAGCTCTGGAAGTACAAAAAAAGATATATCTGTGCTTCAATGACTACACCAAAGCATTTGATAGAACACGACATGATGAGATAATCACACAACTAACATAGTTGAAGATATCTGGAACAGACCTACGAGAAATCAAAAATATGTATTGGGAACAAACAGCAGCAATACAATAATGGGGAAATCAGCTCATTTTAAAAAAATAAAACTTGATGTCAGACAAGGATGTGTACTTTCCCCACACCTTTTCTCTCTCTCCAGTGAAATTATTATGCGAAACCTAGAAGGATATCCAGGAATAAGAGTAAGTGGGCACAACGTTAACAACTTGAGATACGCTGATGACACTGTATTAATTGCAGAAAAGAAGACTTGCAACAATTATTAAACATCATTGAAGAAGAAAGCAGAAAGAAAACATTGGGACTGAATAGCAAAAAGACAGAAGTAATGGTCGTCAGTAGAAACATTGAGTGTCCACAGATCAACATCTTTATCAACAGGAATAAACTCAAGCAAAGTGATCAATTCAAATATCTGGGTACTTTAATATCAAGTGATGCCACAACAGCACTGAAATTGCATCTAAAAAGCACAAGCAAAGAGGAGTTTTCAGAGAATGAAATCAATACTATCACACAACAAATAACGACAGCTGGATTCACACAAGAAAAGCACTGGAGCGCTATATTGAACCCATTCTGATGTATGGATGCAAGTCCTGGACAATTTCAAAACTGGTACAAAAGAAACTGGAGGCAACAGAAATGTAGTTCCTTTAGAGAATGGTACAAATCTCATAGACTGCATAAAAATCAAACAAAACAGTGCACTGAGAAGATGGCACAACAAAATCACTCATAAATAGAATACATAAATGTCAAGCAACCTTTTCTGGCCATAAAATGAGAAGAGAGAAACTGTAACGTCTTTTGACAACTGGAATGATTGAGGGAAAATGCAGCAGAGGAAAACAGCGCGAAAAGACGTTGGATGGACTAAAAAAGTGGCTCAAAGTAGGAAGAGTGATAGAAGTACTGATAGCGACGAGGGATAGAGATGCATGATCACCTATGCTAAGGAGCATGGCACCTGATTGATTGAGATTAGACTAGATCAAGATCTTTTTAATTCATGCATCTTTTTAGGTAAAAAAAAAGTACTAAATTAACTACTAAAATGTAAGTGAGAGTACAAAATTTATTGCATTTACAATACTTTTAATACATTTGATGACATTAGCATATGCAGTACCATGAATTCTCTAAGAGCAAAGCTGCTAAACTAGCTCACATGGAAAGTGTACAACTTTACTTTAAGGTTTATTTTGCATGAAAAGGTGTACTCCTTTCTGCAGCATGCAGATACTTTTTTTTGAATTATTGACTGTTTTCATACTTAACTTGAAAAATTAATGATCTTACCAATTGTGCCAGATCAAGTAGTTGAACATTTAACTAAATATTTCATTTAGAACAAATTGACAAATTGATGGAAAGTTGTTATATTTTACTTTATAAATAGTTTAAAGGGCATAATCCACTCTGTTTTTCAATAACTTCTCCACCTCATTTAGAAACAGGCCAATAAGTACAAATACAAATATTACATTGTGATTTTGAGACCAGTTTACTGTGATTTAGATGTAACATAGATATAGATCTAAGTCTTTATTTGATGAAAAGATCAAAATCCTAGATCTTGTGCAGATTGAAAAATGTAATCATTAGATCTACATCAAGACCTATTCAGTACATCTCCGACTCAACCAACTAGTTCGGTCACTTTTAAAAGTTCCTTGAATCCAAAGTTCGTTGGAGCCATGACAAGGGAATGAACTAGGGAAGTAACCAACCAAAGTGAAATTACCACAAGATTATCTCCCTTGTTTTATCAACTAACCACTCTTTATCCCTCCCATCATCACCCAAGTTACCGCCGCTTTGGCTCTTTGATCCTGTATCATGATCTCCTCATGCATTTGCTTCTGCTCCCTCCCCCCTCCCCCCTCTCTTTTTATTATCTTCTCCCTGCATGCAATACTTTTCTCTCTCCTACCCCTAGTATATATTACTATGGCATAATGTAGCCTACACTCTGGGTGCCCAAACCACAGCCCTCTGGTATATTTCAGAGGGCTATGGCCCAACACCTATTCACTTCAAGCATTTCTTAACAGCTGACAGGGGACATTTTGATTGAATTTCAACTGCATAGTTTTTAAAACCAAAAGCATTCTATAGTGAATTTGCCAATATTTGTAGTTCTTGAACCTGAGGATGGGTTTGAGATTAGATCGTTTGATGCAAGATGTTTTAAGAGAGTCAAAGAGAAAAAAAATGTGGATTTTACTCTGCTCATTGAATGCAAAGTGTTCTTTGAAGACATTGGATTTGAGGTGTACTTTATCTAGTTTTAGTTTACTAGTTTTTACTTTATACAGACCTTTAGCTATTGAGTCTCTTCATATCATCTAGATTTACTCTAGTTTTATTTAGGACTTTTCGATCAATCTTGGTAATTGACAAGATCTAGATTTAAATAAAAAAATGTTCTGTGGTAGATATCTGAAAATGAAATAAGAACAATCCTTTGTTGGAAATAACTGTGAAGTTATGTGTGAAGATAGAGGGAAAGATGTAATGTAAACAACTTGGCAATATCAATATTCTGGATTATTTCAACTACAACTTATTTCGATACTGCGATTACAGTGGAACGCCTAAATAACAAAATCTGGAACAGCGAGAACTCTAGAGCAACAAGATACTTTCAAATCCCTGTATTTTTCCTTCTTCAGGCCCTATAAATTATTTGGGAAATGCTGAGAGAAAAAAGATATCAACGTCTGTAATAGCAACAGGGGGGAGGACATAAAGCACAAGTGGAATGATGTTTTCATGGCCAGCTAGATCTAGACCTATTCAGACAGCCATTATGTGGAGTAGACATTAGACAACAGGTTGTCCCAAGGCTTGCTAGAATAGGCATATATTTAGGCCTCAAGCAGAGTGCATTGCCTCTTCACCCCCTGCAGATTAGTTTTTTACTCTTCGTAAGGTGGTGTAGCCAACAATATAATGAGGGTCTGCGTGTTTGTCTCTCTCTCTCTGCCTGTGTTTTTATAGTTTTCTTTTTTTTTTTTTTTAAATGTATGTAGGCATGTTCCTCCCCCATCCATCTCTTTTGCCTGAGTTAGATAGATGAGATAAAATAATCATGAGGGTTTTAATTCACTGGCGAAGTCTTGCATCTAAACAAAGCAGCTGTCACTAGTCCCAGTTCTGGAGCAAGGCAGACCAATTGTTCTCTTGCTTTTGTAATTACCGAGTTTCACTGTATAAATATATATAAAAAAGATATTGATATAATATATATATCGTCCAGATTTAACCTTTCATACAGGCTGTTTTTTTATCTTGGAAAAAAAAAAAAAAAAAAAAATTGGACTACAGTGTCAATCTTATAAGGTGCGGAAGGTTTTAATACTTTTTGTTTTCTTTTGAGATTCAACTACACATATGCATCAAGTTTTGTTGCTAGCAATCCTTTTACCTTTTTAAAAATTTTTTATAGCACTCACCTCTAAGCCTTTCTGCCAATCATTTGGGGACACTTCTTGTCAATTATGGTTGGGAAGGCTTTAAAGAAAATAATTGGATGTTTACATTCCTAGGGTAAAAATTTACTAATGACGGTTGAAGACAATATGCGTAGGAAAAAAGTCGAGCATTAGTAAAATACAAATAGAATGGGAGATGACAAACCCTCTGATTATACTGTATCCGCCTTGAAGACAATTGAAGTGCCGCATGCAGCATTCTATCCTTCAAGATGGGCAACCTGAGGACCAGAAATGGCTCTAGTTCCCGGCAGGACATAAAATAACAAAATCTAAATTGTTAAAATATAGATTTGATTGTCTTTTTAAGGCTAGATTTGATTTCAGCACCCTCAAATACTCCCGGTTGTTGGGAAAGGTTTTGCGATTTTTAATGCATTAAAAAAATCGTAACTTTTTCTTTATCATTATATAGATCTAAAGGCAAACGCATAAAAGCCTGAAGTTCCCAATGCAGGTTCCTGGTGCAAGGGAAAACTGCACACCCAAGCTCTAGGCATTATTTTTATACCAACTCCCCAAATTCCTGTTTATTCCCAAAAGACAGTGCTGTAATAACATCGTAGGCGAAGTGATTTTTATTGTGCGCTTTCATTTCAAGCCATGGCTTCATTTCCACCATCAAAAGAAGAAGCTCTAACCAAGGCAGTGGAATCTCAGGCAACATTGTATGATAAAGCTAGTAGAAAGAAGTGTAGTAATAGTGATGTTGTTGAAAAGCTGTTCTTTACATACTGTAATAGCATAGCGTTTAGTTACATGTTAATCAAACTCGTGCTTGCTCATTGTCAAGGCTACAAATTGGCGGGCGCAGCATACATGTATACGAATCTGTATCCTTCAACCATCTTTGATTTGCAGGTAACGAGAGGATGGACTTAATATATCTTCAGCCTTATCCTGAAGAGGAGCCCTAGCAAACTTCATGAATCTATAACTCTTCAAAGAATATCAAGAGGTCAACTCAGTTTAGGGGCAGGAGAAAAATTAATTAAAACAAATCAAACACAATTAGTGGGGCCAAAATGAAATTTTAATTCCTCGTTTTTCTTTGCAGGACATTTCTTGGAAATTCTTGTTTGTGCAAATACTCAAATGCTCGTAAAGACAGTGTTTCGATCTTAAAACATTCGTCAGGACGGAGGACTAAGATGGCCACGTATGCTTTCCTTGTGATCCTCTGTGTCATTTTGGTAAGTCTAAAACTGAAAGACAGAGGCTGGGAGGGGAGAAGGTTGTGGGGGGAAACTGTGCTCTTCTTGCTCCCCTCCCATCTTTAAAAGAATGCAACCATGTCAGGTCTCATGCTATTATGTGTTTTTTCTTTCAATAATAAATTACACGATCACTTGCAAAAGCAACTTCTTTAATGTTCTAGTGAAAATAGTGATATTGTTTTTAATAATACGGCAACTTTTTTCTTTCATTTCCGACAAAAAAGGATGCTGCAATTTTCAAGGTGTTTAAATGTAATATAGAACAGCATCTTCAAAGCCTGACCTTGTAGTTTCCTCATTTCAAATTGTCTAACATAATCGACATTCTTTTTTACAAACACTAGCTTGATGGGTAAAGTCCAAGGCTGTCTTCAGCAATTTTTTTTACTTATTCAAGTCTTTCAAATCCAACCTTTGTCTTCTAACAATTGATATTATTGTCTATGGATACGGCATTTATGGGGCAATTAATGTTTACTGAACCGTCCAATATTTCCCCTATTATGTATTCAAGATACATTAAGTCTAAGATCGATTCCTAAGCAAAGCGTGGTTCATTGTCTGTGAAGTGGACCTTTTCATATATCTGTGGTCTTCACCAGGATTTGCCTTTCTTTTATTGTTCTTTCTTGTGACTCTGCAGGCAGGTAGTAGATCAAGCTGGGCAATTGTTTCTTTTGTGGAAAGTATATCCACAATATCAAGATTGTGATTGTATCATTGAGCATTAGAAGACTTGACTTCACCTAGTTCTCCAACTTTGAGAGTGTTACATTTCTTTAAAAAGTTGCTTCCTTCTTATCTACCATTGAATGCTTCATCTGTGGTTGACTGCTCCAATGGTGCCAGGATTTGTGTGTCAAAATTCTATTCCTTGCATGGCCACATTTTCTGAGGATCGGCAGATATAGATGCACTTATCCAAGTTAGGTTCATGACCTTTAAGGAGTTCACTTCTCGCATCATTAGAACTGATACTTCTTATTGTCAATTGCAGGCCTAAAAACTATAAAGGGATTTTCAACTTGACCTGATTAGCAGTATTTGGATTAAGATTATTCTGAGAACTTAGGGATCATATTATTTTTGGAAGGACTTGAAAAAAAAGACTTTTAAATATAAGTAATATGCACCATCTGTGAAAGCCTAGGATAAGAAACTTACCAAAATTTGCTTTATATCTTTTTGCTTCCAAAACTTGACTGGTACAAAAAAAAGTTCTCAAACTTCAAAACTTGTAAACGGGGCCATTCTAAGGGACAAATAACAAATCTACGTGATTATTTTTCTTCCCCAAATTCACGGGTTTCTGGTTTGCAAACACAGGAAGAGATAATCTGTTTCTATTTGAGAATCTAAGAATGTTATATAAGCTGTGGAAAAAAGCTTTAAAGTCAGCTGCCTTTTAACTTACAGCATTCTGAATTTCCATGTCTGGAACTAGCCAAAATGAAACAAAAACTTTTTGCTTCCAGATTATCTTTAACTCACCAGAGTCTTGAATGTTATCTATCTTCTGCCCACTTGTAAACTGTGATGGCGCAGGAGGGAAAAACCTAGAGAAAAGAATACAGATGGATTGAAAAAAGAATGAATAGATATAGAAGATGTTAAAGCGAGGAGGGATAAAAAAAATGTCACAGGAAATGATCTCCAATGCTTCACAATATTGTACTTGATGATGCTTATGGTTATTAATGTAAACTATTTCTATTATTATTTCACTGGGCATCATGATGATTTAATTTTTTTCATCTTCAATATCATGTTTATTATTATTATTTTTATCATTGTTACTGGATAATATTGAATTCACAAGAAATTGAAGCAAACAGGTAATTTTTTTTGTAGAATCCATGGCAAAAGTTTAACACATCTCAACATAGTGTAAATCTCAGTTCACACTTTCTGGTTTCAGGGGAATCACGCTGTCAACTGTGTTGAGTTCGGAGGAAACTGTAGTGATTCTGCTGCGTGTAACGACACCCTGAAGTGTGAGAATAATCAATGTGTATGCGATGATGGCTACTATCAAGTCAACCAATCAGATCTGACCTGTACTAAAAGTAAGTGTAATCCTTCCGTTCCCTACTCAGTTTATTTTCTCATAGAACTCTTTTATGTTTATCCTAACACAGAGTTGCTTTTTTCACATTGAGTTGCTGATTATTTGAATTATTTTTTACCCTGATTATCATTAATTTTGACAAATATTTAGAATACATTCGATCATAATTGAAAAAAAAATTTGAGTTGTATTTGTCTGATTTTTGTTAGGATTTTTTTTTTCAACGTGATATTTTTAATTATGCATTAGACTTGTCTCCAAGAGACAGCATATTTAACTTTTCCCATCTTTTAATCATGACTGAAATATTTCTATTAATATGAATGCATGAAACATGTAAACTTTGTTGTTTGCAATTCCTAGCCATGAAAGTGCTCGGCTTACATTTTCTTTTGAACCTATTAGAAGTTATGTTTACATGTGTTAGTAAGGAAATCATTTTTTGTTAACTTTACCATGTTTTTTTATCAATGGTAAAATTTAATGAAGAATTTGGTTGCACTTATCAGCTTCCGATTATACAATGCTCTATGTATAGAGATACATGTTTCTGTTATCTCTCAGTCTTTCTGTCTTTCCATTTGTGTGCATTTCTCTCCACCTACCTGCCATGGTCTGCCTGTCTCTCTCTCTCTCTCTCTCTCTCTCTCTCTCTCTCTCTCTCTCTCTCTCTCTCTCTCTCTCTCTCTCTCTCTCTCTGTCTGTCTGTCTATCTGTCTGTCTGTCTCTCTCTCTCTCTCTCTCTGTCTGTCTGTCTCTCTCTCTCTCTGTCTCTCTCTCTCTCTCTCTCTCTCTCTCTCTCTCTCTCTCTCTCTCTCTCTCTCTCCCTCCATCCCTTTCCTTGTAAAGATACTTAAATGGTTAAACGTGCTTTGCCAGGAGACATCATTTAGCACTTTTTTTTTGTCAAGTATTCTTACTATCTTTCCATTTTTCTTTAATAAATCTCTAGGAAGTATATAGCAGCAATTATTCTAATGTATGCTTAAAGATTTTTTTTGAAAATCTGAAAAAGAAAAAGCTTGTGTTAAATAATAAAAGAAATACATGGGAAATGTTTGGCTTGATTTAAGTGCTTTGTAATATACACAACAGATTGATAAAGGTAAAGCTGAAAAAAATATTCTCAATCAT
>JAWDGP010001776.1:182500-241904 GCA_033675545.1 Elysia crispata
TAATTGCCATTAATGAGATCGACTGTTGTTGTTATAACAAGATTCAAAATCTCATTGTTTTCTATTCTTAACTTGTTTTGAGCTTTATAGTTCCTCTTCCCCAAGAACTATCCGTTCTGGATTACTTGTAACATGTCTTTTTTTTATTTTTTTTAGTCCTTAGTTTTGTAAGCTCAAAATGTTCCATGGCACAACTTGCTCATCAACCTGAAGGCTTTTGCCCTTTGGAGTGTTCAAACTTTATCAAAGAATTATTATCCAAATTTTGTGCATTGGCTTCCTTTAATGCTCTGTTTGTCTGTCCTTCTGTCCGTGTCTTTTCTCTGTCTGTCTGTCTGTCTATCTGTCTCTTTCTGTCTGTCTGTCTGTCTGTCTGTCTGTCTCTGTCTCTGTCTGTCTCTGTCTCTGTCTCTCTCTCTCTCTCTCTCTCTCTCTCTCTCTCTCTCTCTCTCTCTCTCTCTCTATCTCTCTCTCTCTCTCTTTTGCAATTTCTTGTTCCCTATCTTCTTGAATACATGATGAAAACTCAATAATTTTTGCCTTACACATTTTTAAAAAAATTAATCTAATGCTATGTACACTTAGTGCAAAAATAAAAAGTCTTTACAACATGTTCATAGCTTTATGTCAGATGTTTGCTGTATTAATTTCAGAGGGTAAAATAGAAGACAGCTGCAACGGCAATCACACATGCCATGAGAATTTGGTGTGTTTCCAAGATGAGACCACTAATAATAGTGTGTGCCAGTGTCCCTCAGATTCTTACAAACTGAATGACACTGCATGTACTCTGAGTAGGTCATGATTTCTTTAATCTCCTGCTTAAAGCCTTCTCCATCCTTAACCTGCTAATTTTTACTAGTATTTTTGCTTTTAAGATCACACAACCCTGCAATTTTGCTGTCGTTACTGCTTAAAATAATGTTTACAACAGTGCTGTAGTCAAGGCCTGTTGTTATGATGCAGGTTAAAGAATAAGTGTTGGGTGTTTCACACATTTCTCTGAAACATTGCTTTGTAAAGAAATAGAATATTCTTTAGTTTTTAATTTGAACTAAAGACAAAAAAGAACATCAATGCAATGATCACCTTTAACAATTTGTAAAATAATGGAATCCTTTTCTTGCACATAGGTTTGTGTGTTGTTACTTACATTTTTTTGATGGTACTTGATTTATTATCAATCCAGTTTTTGAAAACAGTAAACATATTAGATTGACAAAGATGAAGCTGAAAAGATACTCTCAATCATTTGCATTGGTTCTTCATTTGATTGTATACCTCCAGCTTCCGGTCTTGTTAGATCCCGAGATTTTCTGCTCGCCCTACCTCTCTGCTCACAACCCTTTAATTGCCATTAATGAGATCGACTGTTGTTGTTATAACAAGATTCAAAATCTTATTGTTTTCTATTATTAACTTGTTTTGAGTTTTATTGTTCCTCTTCCCCAAGAACTATCCGTTCTGGATTACTTGTAACATGTCTTTTTTTTTCTTTTTTAATCCTTAATTTTGTAAGCTCAAAATGTTCCATGGCACAACTTGTTCATCAACCTGAAGGCTTTTGCCCTTTTGAGTGTTCAAACTTTATCAAAGAATTATTATCCAAATTTTGTGCATTGGCTTCCTTTAATGCTCTGTTTGTCTGTCCTTCTGTCCGTGTCTTTTCTCTGTCTGTCTATCTGTCTCTTTCTGTCTGTAAGTCTGTCTGTCTGTCTCTCTCTCTCTCTCTCTCTCTCTCTCTCTCTCTCTCTCTCTCTCTCTCTCTCTCTCTCTCTCTCTCTCTCTCTCTCTCTCTCTCTCTTTTGCAATTTCTTGTTCCCTATCTTCTTGAATACATGATGAAAACTCAATAATTTTTGCCTTACACATTTTTAAAAAAATTAATCTAATGCTATGTACACTTAGTGCAAAAATAAAAAGTCTTTACAACATGTTCATAGCTTTATGTCAGATGTTTGCTGTATTAATTTCAGAGGGTAAAATAGAAGACAGCTGTAACGGCAATCACACATGCCATGAGAATTTGGTGTGTTTCCAAGATGAGACCACTAATAGTAGTGTGTGCCAGTGTCCCTCAGATTCTTACAAACTGAATGACACTGCATGTGCTGCGAGTAGGTCATGATTTCTTTAATCTCCTGCTTCAAGCCTTCTCCACCCTTAACCTGCTAATTTTTACTAGTATTTTTGCTTTTAAGATCGCACAACCCTGCAATTTTGCTGTCGTTACTGCTTAAAATAATGTTTTCAACAGTGCTGTAGTCAACGCCTCTTCTTATGATGCAGGTTAAAAAATCAGTGTTGGGTGTTGCATACATTTCTCTGAAACATTGCTTTGTAAAGAAATAGAATATTCTTTAGTTTTCAATTTCTACTAAAGACAAAACAGAACATCAATGCAATGATCTCTTTAAAATCTGTAAAAAAAATGCAATCCTTTTCTTGCACATAGGTTTGTGTGTTGTTACTTACATTTTTTTGATGGTACTTGATTTATTATCAATCCAATTTTTTTAAACAGTAAACATATTAGATTGATAAAGATGAAGCTGAAAAGATACTCTCAATCATTTGCATTGGTTCTTCATTTGATTGTATACCTCCAGCTTCCGGTCTTGTTAGATCCCGAGATATTCTGCTCGCCCTACCTCTCTGCTCACAACCCTTTAATTGCCATTAATGAGATCGACTGTTGTTGTTATAACAAGATTCAAAATCTCATTGTTTTCTATTCTTAACGTACAAACTGAGTGACTCTACATGTGCTCCAAGTAGGTCATGATTTCTTTAATCTCCTGCTTAAAGCTTTCTCCGTCCTTTACATGTTAATTTCTAGTACTCTCTTCGCTTTTGACATTACATAAGCCTGCAGTTTTGCTGTTCTTACTGTTAAAACCATGATAGATAGCATTTGAACTGTGCTGTAGTCAGGACTTGTTTACAGGCAAACGGATAAGTGTTGGATCTCGCAGAAATTCCGCTGAAAGAAAGTCTGTAGAAACCGACAATTGATTATCTTTTCATTTTTAATGAAGATAAAAGTATTTTAGTGCAGGGATGTCTTTCAACGAATTATTTAAAAAATTCTCCCTCTTCTAGCAGAAAGTTTTGTGTGTTTTGCTCCTTACTTGTACCGCACAGCGTAGCTGATATTTTTGTTACCAGCAATCCACATTTTCGAGTTGTCCTAAAACAATTGACTAATTAATAAATAGATTAATAAATAGGAGGCTGGAAACATATTTAATAGCATTTGAAGTGACCCATTATTGGCTTGATTATCTTCAACAGCAGCTGCTAGCCCAGTTAGAACTCGACATATCATGCTTGCCCAACCTCTTTGCTGACCCCCCAATCTTTTTTTTTCTCACAGTCTTGTCTTTTCATAGCTGTGCTCTTCCCCTGATCTTATCAACCCCCCCCCCCCCCCCCCCCCCCCCAAGTGCCTTGATAAGTAATGCCTTCTATGTTATTAAGAGATTATAAAAACTCTGTTTTCTGCAGTTAGCTCGCTTTGGACATACGGTTTTTCTTCCCCAAGATTTAACTGTTTGTTTTAAACACACCGTCCTTTTTTATCTTATACTTTGTAAGATCAGAAATACTCTATGAGACATCTTTCTCATACACCTCAAAACTTTTGCTTTTTTGAGAGTCCGAAGTTTATCAAAGCAGCAATATCCAAGTATCCTTTGTGCTGCTGAAACACTTAGGCCCTTGCCGTTACCCTTCACCGTTTCTGACACCTTTATAGAACATTAAGGTAGCTGCAAAATGTACTATTTTGTTACTAAGAAAGATTACTTAAGGTTAAGTAATTTGGACGAATAGCAAACATCAAATTTCTTCTTAGCCATTTGGGAGAATCTTTGTTCTGTCCGAGTTGTTTACCAATCTTCAAGTAATTTCCTGAAAACCAATGAAGCAGTTGAATAAAATGTGTATTACGTACACGCAGTGTTTATTGTGGACAATTTAAATAGTTTTTGTTTTGAAATGAATATATTCCTCATTTTCCTAGGAGGCATGTGAGGCTAGTAGATTATCATATAACAGATGGGTGTGAAACACTAGTCTAACTAGCCTATGACAGCTTAGCGCACCGAGGCTTCAATACATTTCCAGTTCCCTCTTTGCTTGTCCCCAAATTTTATTAATAACCTTATTTTCTTAAAATTGCACAATAAGTTTGGTTAATTACTCGCAATGCATATTTGGTAATAAGGAACGTGTATTTATCACCTTCAGCAACTCATCATTTTTTTTATTAGAGAATCTCTCGTTTAGTTCTGCTTTGCAGAACAGGAAAGTTTTTTCTATTTTCTAGACAACTACTTATGTGTAAAATGTTTGGGTCATAAAACCAGAAGTGAAAGAAGTTTTTAATTAACCATTTTTTTTAATCCTTTACTTTTCTTTTTATTACTACTTCATTAAATCAAATTGAATAGATTTTTAAGGTATGCTTTTTCTCTGTTTAAGTGGATTGGGATTGACCAATTTAATTTTTGTTTTTACTGATCTCTTTTGGTTTATTTAAATTCATGTATGACAAAAGCCCATTAATCATGAGTATTATTGAACATTCTGTTTTGTTTTAATTTTTTTCTTTTTGCTGCTCTCTTTATCTTTTTCTTCCTTTCAATAGTATATGCTTTAGTGTTTCTTTTTTTTTTTTAATTTCTTGTTCCTTATCTCCTTGGATTCTTAATGAAAACTCAATAACTTTTGCTGTACACCTTTTCTTAAATTAATCTAATGCTTTGTAGACTTAGTGCAAAATTAAAAGAATCTTTACATGTTAACAGCTTTTTCATAGATGCTTTGCTGTATTAATTTCAGAGGGTAAAATAGGACAGGACTGTAATGGCAATGCCACATGTCATGAGAGTGTCGTGTGTGTCCAAAATGAGACCACTAATAGCAGTGTATGCCAGTGTCCCTCAGATTCTTACAAACTGAGTGACACTACATGTGCTCCAAGTAGGTCATGATTTCTTTAATCTCCTGCTTAAAGCTTTCTCCGTCCTTTACATGTTAATTTCTAGTACTCTCTTCGCTTTTGACATCACATAAGCCTGCAGTTTTGCTGTTCTTACTGTTAAAACCATGATAGATAGCATTTGAACTGTGCTGTAGTCAGGACTTGTTTACAGGCAAACGGATAAGTGTTGGAACTCGCAGAAATTCCGCTGAAAGAAAGACTGTAGAAACCGACAATTGATAATCTAATCATTATTAATGAAGATAAAAGTATTTTAGTGCAGGGATGTCTTTCAACGAGTTATTTAAAAAATTCTCCCTCTTCTAGAAGAAAGTTTTGTGTGTTTTGCTCCTTTCTTGTACCGCACAGCGTAGCTGATATTTTTGTTACCACCAATCCACATTTTCGAGTTGTCCTAAAACAATTGACTAATTAATAAATAGATTAATAAATAGGAGGCTGGAAACATATTTAATAGCATTTGAAGTGACCCATTATTGGCTTGATTATCTTCAATAGCAGCAACTAGCCCAGTTAGAACTCGACATATCATGCTTGCCCAACCTCTCTGCTGACCCCCAATCTTTTTTTTTCCTCACAGTCTTGTCTTTTCATAGCTGTGCTCTTCCCCTGATCTTATCAACCCCCCCCCCCCCCCCCCCCCAAGTGCCTTGATAAGTAATGCCGTCTATGTTATTAAGAGATTATAAAAACTCTGTTTTCTGCAGTTAGCCGCTTTGGATATACTGCTTTTCTTCCCCAAGATTTAACTGTTTGTTTTAAACACACCGTCCTTTTTTATCTTATACTTTGTAAGATCAGAAATACTCTATGAGACATCTTTCTCATACACCTCAAAACTTTTGCTTTTTTGAGAGTCCGAAGTTTATCAAAGCACCAATATCCAAGTATCCTTTGTGTTGTTGAAACACTTGGACCCTTGCCGTTACCCTTCACCGTTTCTGACACCTTTACAGAACATTAAGGTAGCTGCAAAATGTACTATTTTGTTACTAAGAAAGATTACTTAAGGTTAAGTAATTTAGACGAATAGCAAACACCAAATTTCTTCTTAGCCATTTGGGAGAATCTTCCCATTTGTTTACCAATCTTCAAGCAATTTCCTGAATACCGAGAAAGCAGTTGAATAAAATGTGTATTACGTACACGCAGTGTTTATTGTGGACAATTTAAATAGTTTTTTTTTATGAAATGAATATATTCCTCATTTTCCTAGGAGGCATGTGAGGTTGAAACATAAACATTAGTCTGACTATCCTATGACAGCTTGATGTACCAAAGCTTCAGTACATTTTTAGGTACCTGTTTGTTGTCTTCAAATTTGAAATATTTCGTATTAATTACAGGTTTTAAAAAGCAAAAATTGGTGCAATTGATCGTAGGTACTTGTTATGCATTTGCGGCCTATATTTGAAAACTCAAAACCAAAATGTATTGTGGTAATAAGGAAAGTGTATTTGTCAATCTTAGCCATTACTTCATAAATTAATATTTTTTTTCTTTTCGGAGAGAATCTGCAGTACTCTTTAGCAGAAATGGAAAGTTAAGTGTATTCTCTGGATAACCACTAATGTGTAAACTTTTTTTGTTTTTTTTTTCAAACTAGAAATAAAAGAAGTTTATGATCATCCAACTCACTTTTTTCTTTTCTTTTTTTTTTTTTTACTTCTGCACTGAATCAAATTGAATGGATTTTGAAGGCTTGCGTTTTCTATTTAAGAGAATAATGATAACTCAATTTAATGATTTGTTCTTGAAGATCTCTGTTGTTTTACTTTAATTTATGTATTGCAAAAGCCCATCTTGAGTATTATTGAGCATGCTGTTTTCTTTTACTCTCTCAGCTACTCTCTTTATCTTTTTTTGTCCTTTTATATAAAAATACAGACCCCTTTAAAGTTTTCAATCGTAGCATGTTTTAGTTTTTCTTTACCTTGTGAAAAATTTCCTTTTTTTTCCTTCAAAATTTCTTGTACCTTGTCTCCTTGGATACTTGATGGAAACTCGATTTTTTTCTCCTTATACTTTATTAGGTTGGTGTTACACTTTGAAGACTAAGCACAATATAAAGAATCTTTGCATCATGTTCACAAGTTGTTTTTTTTTTTTTTTTTTACAAATGCTTTACTGTATTAATTTCAGAGCGGAAAATAGGAGAGAGCTGTAACGGCAATGAAACATGCCATGAGGGTTTCGAGTGTCGAGATGATACCAACAATGGCAGTGTATGCCAGTGCCCCTCAGATTATTATGAACAAAGTGGCACATGTGCTCCGAGTAGGCCATGATTTCTTTTATCTCCTGCTTAAAGCTTTCACTATCCCCTAGTACTTTTGCTTTTCAGATAACACAACCCTGCAATTCTTCTGTTGATACTGCTAAAAACAATAAAAGTTTTCAACAGCGCTGTAGTCAGCGCCAGTTGTTTCCGGTGCAGGTTGCATGTTGAGTGTTGGATGTTTTACACATTTCTCTAAAATATTGCATTATAAAGAAATAGAATATTCTTTTTTTTATTTTCTACTAAAGAAAAAAGAACACCAATGCAATGATCTCCTATAGCAATCTGTAAAAAATTGCAATCCTTTTCTTGCAGAAAGTTTTGTCTGTTCTTTCTTATATTTTTAACTGTACTTGATTTATTAAATATCAATCCATTTTTTTCAGCTGCTGATATGACAATATACACCACAGATTGATAAAGATAAAGCTGAAAAAAATATTCTCAATCATTTGTTCGTCATGTGATTGTATATCTCCAGCTTCCGGTCTTGTTAGAATCCGAGATATTCTGCTCGCCCTACCTCTCTGCTCACAACCCTTTAAGTGCCATTAATGAGAACGGCTGTTGTTGTTATAACAAGATTCAACATCTCATCATTTTCTATTATTAACTTGCTTTGAATTTGATAGTTCCTCTTCCCCAAGAACTATCTGTTTTGGATACACGTACCATGTCTTTCTTTTTTTTAATTTTTTTTAGTCCTTAATTTTGTATGATCAAAATGTTCCATGAGACAACTTGCTCATCAACCTGAAGGCTTTTGCCCTTTTGAGTGCTCAAACTTTATCAAAAAATTATTATCTAAATTTTTTGCATTGTGTTCATGTCGTGGTCTCTGTGTTTGTCCTTCTGTCCGTGTCTCTCTCTCTCTCTCTCTCTCTCTCTCTCTCTCTCTCTCTCTCTCTCTCTCTCTCTCTCTCTCTCTCTCTCTCTCATTCTCTTTCTTCCTTTCTTTGTAATGATTCCTTGAATTGATAACGTGTTTCTCAAGGAGAGGACATGTAGAACTTTTTTGTTTCAAGTTTCTTATATTCTTCCTTTGTTTTCTTCCATAACTTCCTAGCAAGTATACAGCGTCACTTGTTATGGTGTATGCGAAAAGATTTTTTTTCTAAATCTGAAGAAACCGCTTGTATTGAACAATAAAAGAAATACATGGAAAATGTTTAGCTTGATCCCAAGTACTTGTAACAGACAGGACAATAGCTCTCACAGAAAACAAGTATCAATCATGAACTGAGCTCTATCTTATTTCTCCTATTCGTCAATAACATCTTAAATATAGTCCACTCTTTAAAAGTGTTTTTCTTGGCGATGCTGTCTTTTTACACACATTAAAGTCGCCTTTGCAAGATAAGAGGCATTGTGAGATAATCGTGAAAATGCTACAAACGCTGAAGACGCAAATGAATAATACTGATATAAAATATTCCATTGTAGTTTTTTAACTCTTAGAACAAAATTATCAAGTTAAAAGGAGGCCTCACAGATCGAGAAGAAAACTCCAGTTAGCTGGGAGATTTGGTTGGTCTTAGTTGCCCGTTAAATACTTGTAGCTTCGGTAATACGGCAATCAAATAATCTCTCAAGGGAAGAAAATAACAAGTATAAGTTTTAGTTTTACATTAGACAACAACTTTCTGAACACTTTGCGGGTAAATTACGTAATGCCAGCTGCAGTAACAGAGGAAAGCTAGCCAGAACTCTGCATAGAATACTGCATTTCTTTCAATGTGGTGAAATTTCAGCTCTATATAGCATGGGTTTTTTCTGTTATGTATATCTCTCTTGAAAAGCCAACAACAAAGGCAGATTTTAAAACATGCCCTAGAGCAAGAACATGATGGTCCACACCAAACCCTCCAGATTGTGAACTCCTCAGGTATATCACACCTAGAAGCCCACATTCATTTTCTTGATTTCCTGTTTTTATCTCCTCTAAACCTGTTATTGGGTCCTTGATGAAAACATATATGTTTTCTCTACCTCATTTTTTCAACTAATTTCATGCATTTGTAACTCAGTATCAAATGCTCACTCAGAAAATTTACCTCCTCTTGAAAGCCTTTTGACAGATGCTATGCTGTATTTATTTCAGAGATTAAAATAGGACAGAACTGTGGCAGCAATGACACATGCTATGATGATGCTGAGTGTGTCATTGGTGTGTGCCAGTGTCCCTCAGGTTCTTACCAACTGAATGACACTGCATGTGCTCCGAGTAGGTCTTAATTTATTTAATCTCCTGCTTAAAGCCTTCTCCGCCCTTAACCTGCTAATTCCTACTAGTATTTTTGCTTTTAAGATCACACAACCCTGCAATTTTGCTGCCGTTACTGCTTAAAATAATGTTTCCAGCAGTGCTGTAGCCAGGGCCTGTTGTTAGGATGCAGGTTAAAGAATAAATGTTGGGTGTTTCAACCTTGTCTCTCAAACACTGCTTTGTAAAGAAATAGAATATTCTCTATTTGTTAATTTCTACTAAAGACAGACAAAAGAACATCAATACAAGGATCTCCTATAACAATCTATAAAAAAAATGTAAACCTTTTGTTGCAGATAGTTTTGTGTTGTTTCTTACATTTTTTTTAATAGCACTTGATTTATTATCAATCTATTTTTTTCAGCTAGACATATGACAATCTACATAATAGATTGATAAAGATGATGCTGAAAAGATATTCTCAATCATTTGAATTTGTTCGTCATTTGATTGTATATCTCCAACTTTATACAAATAGAGACACATTAAAGTTTTCTCCCCCTCAATCGTAGCATGCTTTAGTTTTTCTTTACCTGGTGAAAAATTTCCTTTTTTCTTTATATTTCTTGTACCTTTTTTACTTGGATACTTGATGAAAACTCAATTTTATTTTCTCTTTGTACTCTTTTTAAATTAGTATCACACTTTGAAGACTAAGTACATAGATATAAAACATCTTTGCATCATGACCAAAGGATGGTTTTTTTTTTTTTTTTTTTTGTTTTTTTTTTACAAATGCTTTACTGTATTAATTTCAGAGCGGAAATTAGGAGAGAGCTGTAACGTCAATGAAACATGCCATGAGGTTTTCGAGTGTCGAGATGATACCAACAATGGCAGTGTATGCCAGTGCCGCTCAGATTATTATGAACAAAATGGCACTACATGTGCTCCGAGTAGGCCATGATTTCTTTTATCTCCTGCTTAAAGCTTTCACTATCCCTTAGTACTTTTGCTTTTGACATCACGCAACCCTGCGATTCTCCTGTTGATACTCCTAAAAACAACAAAAGTTTTCAACAGCGCTGTAGTCAGTGCCAGTTTTTTCCGGTGCAGGTTGCAGGTTGAGTGTTGGGTGTTTCCCACATTCCTCTAAAGTATTGCTTTATAAAGAAATAGAATATTCTTTACTTTTTTATTTTTACTAAAGAAAAAAGAACATCAATGCAAGGATCTCTTAAACGATCTGTAAAAAACTGCAATCCTTTTCGTGCAGATAGTTTTGTGTGTTGTTTATTAAATTTTTTAATTGTGTTTGATTTTATAAATATAAATCCATTTTTTGCAGCTGCTCATATGACAATATAAACAATAGATTGATAAAGATGAAGCTGAACAGATACTCTCAATCATTTGAATTGGTTCGTCATGTGATTGTATATCTCCAGCTTCCGGTCTTGTTAGAATCCGAGATATTCTGCTCGCCCTACCTCTCTGCTCACAACCCTTTAATTGCCATTAATGAGAACGGCTCTTGTTGTTATAACAAGATTCAACATCTCATCATTTTCTATTATTAACTTGCTTTGAATTTGATAGTCCCTCTTCCCCAAGAACTATCTGTTTTGGATACACGTACCATGTCTTTCTTTTTTTAAATTTTTTTTTAGTCCTTAATTTTGTATGATTAAAATGTTCCATGAGACAACTTGCTCATCAACCTGAAGGCTTTTGCCCTTTTGAGTGCTCAAACTTTATCAAAAAATTATTATCTAAATTTTTTGCATTGTGTTCATGTCGTGGTCTCTGTGTTTGTCCTTCTGTCCGTGTCTTTCTCTCTCTCTCTCTCTCTCTCTCTCTCTCTCTCTCTCTCTCTCTCTCTCTCTCTCTCTCTCTCTCTCTCTCATTCTCTTTCTTCCTTTCTTTGTAATGATTCCTTGAATTGATAACGTGTTTCTCAAGGAGAGGACATGTAGAACTTTTTTGTTTCACGTTTCTTATATTCTTCCCTTGTTTTCTTCTATAACTTCCTAGCAAGTATACAGCGTCTCTTGTTATTGTGTATGCGAAAAGATTTTTTTCTAAATCTGAAGAAACCGCTTGTATTGAACAATAAAAGAAATACATGGAAAATGTTTAGCTTGATCCCAAGTACTTGTAACAGACAGGACAATAGCTCTCACAGAAAACAAGTATCAATCATGAACTGAGCTCTATCTTATTTCTCCTATTCGTCAATAACATCTTAAATATAGTCCACTCTTTAAAAGTGTTTTTCTTGGCGATGCTGTCTTTTTACACACATTAAAGTCGCCCTTTGCAAGATAAGAGGCATTGTGAGATAATCGTGAAAATGCTACAAACGCTGAAGACGCAAATGAATAATACTGATATAAAATATTCCATTGTAGTTTTTTAACTCTTAGAACAAAATTATCAAGTTAAAAGGAGGCCTCACAGATCGAGAAGAAAACTCCAGTTAGCTGGGAGATTTGGTTGGTCTTAGTTGCCCGTTAAATACTTGTAGCTTCGGTAATACGGCAATCAAATAATCTCTCAAGGGAAGAAAATAACAAGTATAAGTTTTAGTTTTACATTAGACAACAACTTTCTGAACACTTTGCGGGTAAATTACGTAATGCCAGCTGCAGTAACAGAGGAAAACTAGCCAGAACTCTGCATAGAATACTGCATTTCTTTCAATGTGGTGAAATTTCAGCTCTATATAGCATGGGTTTTTTCTGTTATGTATATCTCTCTTGAAAAGCCAACAACAAAGGCAGATTTTAAAACATGCCCTAGAGCAAGAACATGATGGTCCACACCAAACCCTCCAGATTGTGAACTCCTCAGGTATATCACACCTAGAAGCCCACATTCATTTTCTTGATTTCCTGTTTTTATCTCCTCTAAACCTGTTATTGGGTCCTTGATGAAAACATATATGTTTTCTCTACCTCATTTTTTCAACTAATTTCATGCATTTGTAACTCAGTATCAAATGCTCACTCAGAAAATTTACCTCCTCTTGAAAGCCTTTTGACAGATGCTATGCTGTATTTATTTCAGAGATTAAAATAGGACAGAACTGTGGCAGCAATGACACATGCTATGATGATGCTGAGTGTGTCATTGGTGTGTGCCAGTGTCCCTCAGGTTCTTACCAACTGAATGACACTGCATGTGCTCCGAGTAGGTCTTAATTTATTTAATCTCCTGCTTAAAGCCTTCTCCGCCCTTAACCTGCTAATTCCTACTAGTATTTTTGCTTTTAAGATCACACAACCCTGCAATTTTGCTGCCGTTACTGCTTAAAATAATGTTTCCAGCAGTGCTGTAGCCAGGGCCTGTTGTTAGGATGCAGGTTAAAGAATAAATGTTGGGTGTTTCAACCTTGTCTCTTTGTAAAGAAATAGAATATTCTCTATTTGTTAATTTCTACTAAAGACAGACAAAAGAACATCAATACAAGGATCTCCTATAACAATCTGTAAAAAAAATGTAAACCTTTTGTTGCAGATTGTTTTGCGTTATTTCGTACATTTTTTTAATGGCACTTGATTTACTTGATTTATTATCAATCTATTTTTTTTCAGCTAGACATATGACAATATACATAATAGATTGACAAAGATGATGCTGAAAAGATATTCTCAATCATTTGAATTGGTTCGTCATTTGATTGTATATCTCCAGCTTTATACAAATAGAGACACATTAAAGTTTTCTCCCCCTCAATCGTAGCATGCTTTAGTTTTTCTTTACCTGGTGAAAAATTTCCTTTTTATATATATATATATATATTTTGCACCTTTTTTACTTGGATAATTGATGAAAACTCAATTATATTTTCTCTTTGTACTCCTTTTAAATTAGTATCACACTTTGAAGACTAAGTACATAAATATAAAAAATATTTGCATCATGACCGCAGGATGTTTTTTTTTTTTTGTTTTTTTTTTACAAATGCTTTACTGTATAAATTTCAGAGCGGAAAATAGGAGAGAGCTGTAACGTCAATGAAACATGCCATGAGGATTTCGAGTGTCGAGATGATACCAACAATGGCAGTGTATGCCAGTGCCGCTCAGATTATTATGAACAAAATGGCACTACATGTGCTCCGAGTAGGCCATGATTTCTTTTATCTCCTGCTTAAAGCTTTCACTATCCCTTAGTACTTTTGCTTTTGACATCACGCAACCCTGCAATTCTCCTGTTGATACTCCTAAAAACAACAAAAGTTTTCAACAGCGCTGTAGTCAGTGCCAGTTGTTTCCGGTGCAGGTTGCAGGTTGAGTGTTGGGTGTTTCCCACATTCCTCTAAAGTATTGCTTTATAAAGAAATAGAATTTTATTTACTTTTTTATTTTTACTAAAGAAAAAAGAACATCAATGCAATGATCTCTTTAACAATCTGTTAAAAAAAAAACAAGAACAAACTGCAATCCTTTTCTTGCAGATAGTTTTGTGTGTTGTTTCTTACATTTTTTAATTGTGTTTGATTTTATAAATATCAATCCATTTTTTGCAGCTGCTCATATGACAATATAAACAATAGATTGATAAAGGTGGAGCTGAACAGATACTCTCAATCATTTGAATTGGTTCGTCATGTGATTGTATATCTCCAGCTTCCGGTCTTGTTAGAATCCGAGATATTCTGCTCGCCCTACCTCTCTGCTCACAACCCTTTAATTGCCATTAATGAGAACGGCTGTTGTTGTTATAACAAGATTCAACATCTCATCATTTTCTATTATTAACTTGCTTTGAATTTGATAGTTCCTCTTCCCCAAGAACTATCTGTTTTGGATACACGTACCATGTCTTTCTTTCTTTATTTTTTTTTAGTCCTTTTTTTGTACAGTCAAAATGTTCCATGAGACAACTTGCTCATCAACCTCAACGCTTTTGCTTTTTGGAGTATTCAAACTTTATCAAAGAATTATTATTCAAATTTTGTGCATTGGCTTCCTGTCATGCTCTGTTTGTTTGTCTTCTGTCCGTGTCTTTTTTTTCTCTCTCTCTCTCTCTCTCTCTCTCTCTCTCTCTCTCTCTCTCTCTCTCTCTCTCTCTCTCTCTCTCTTCCTTTCTTTGTAATGATTCCTTGAATTGATAACGTGTTTCTCAAGGAGAGGACATGTAGAACTTTTTTGTTTCACGTTTCTTATATTCTTCCCTTGTTTTCTTCTATAACTTCCTAGCAAGTATACAGCGTCTCTTGTTATTGTGTATGCGAAAAGATTTTTTTCTAAATCTGAAGAAACCGCTTGTATTGAACAATAAAAGAAATACATGGAAAATGTTTAGCTTGATCCCAAGTACTTGTAACAGACAGGACAATAGCTCTCACAGAAAACAAGTATCAATCATGAACTGAGCTCTATCTTATTTCTCCTATTCGTCAATAACATCTTAAATATAGTCCACTCTTTAAAAGTGTTTTTCTTGGCGATGCTGTCTTTTTACACACATTAAAGTCGCCTTTGCAAGATAAGAGGCATTGTGAGATAATCGTGAAAATGCTACAAACGCTGAAGACGCAAATGAATAATACTGATATAAAATATTCCATTGTAGTTTTTTAACTCTTAGAACAAAATTATCAAGTTAAAAGGAGGCCTCACAGATCGAGAAGAAAACTCCAGTTAGCTGGGAGATTTGGTTGGTCTTAGTTGCCCGTTAAATACTTGTAGCTTCGGTAATACGGCAATCAAATAATCTCTCAAGGGAAGAAAATAACAAGTATAAGTTTTAGTTTTACATTAGACAACAACTTTCTGAACACTTTGCGGGTAAATTACGTAATGCCAGCTGCAGTAACAGAGGAAAGCTAGCCAGAACTCTGCATAGAATACTGCATTTCTTTCAATGTGGTGAAATTTCAGCTCTATATAGCATGGGTTTTTTCTGTTATGTATATCTCTCTTGAAAAGCCAACAACAAAGGCAGATTTTAAAACATGCCCTAGAGCAAGAACATGATGGTCCACACCAAACCCTCCAGATTGTGAACTCCTCAGGTATATCACACCTAGAAGCCCACATTCATTTTCTTGATTTCCTGTTTTTATCTCCTCTAAACCTGTTATTGGGTCCTTGATGAAAACATATGTTTTCTCTACCTCATTTTTTCATCTAATTTCATGCATTTGTAACTCAGTATCAAATGCTCACTCAGAAAGTTTACCGCCTCTTTACAGCCTTTTGACAGATGCTGTGCTTTATTTATTTCAGAGATTAAAATAGGAGATAGCTGTACCATCAATGACACATGCTATGATGATGCTCAGTGTGTCATAGATGTGAACGATGTTAGTGGTGTGTGCCAGTGTCCCTCAGGTTTTTACAAACTGAATGACACTGCATGTGCTCCGAGTAGGTGATTTGTTTAATCTCCTGCTTAAAGCCTTCTCCGCCCTTAACCTGCTAATTCCTACTAGTATTTTTGCTTTTAAGATCACACAACCCTGCAATTTTGCTGCCGTTACTGCTTAAAATAATGTTTCCAGCAGTGCTGTAGCCAGGGCCTGTTGTTGTAATGCAGGTTGAAAGATAAGTCTTGGGTAATATTGAAATTCAGTTAAAACATAAATTCTAGAAATACATACTTCATCACCTTTAAAAATTTATTTAAGGAAAAGAGATGTAATGTATTGATCTCTTACAACAGATTATTTTTAAAAAGTCCTTTTCATGCAGATAGTTTTTGTGGGTTCTGTTAATTTCATGTATCAAACTGCTTAGTTGATAATTTGTTAATATCAAGCCAAACTTTGCATAAGACACATTACTGACTAGCTTGATTATTATAAAGCTGAAAAGACGTTTAACAGCGTTTGCAGTGTTTCTCAATTGGCGTGTATATAGTGGTATTTGCTTGTTTATCAACAGCTACTAACCCAGTTTGAACACGAAGTATCCAGCCTGACTGACCTCTCTGATGATATCCCAACCCTTTTGTCCCAGCTTGGTTTTTTTTTATACCAGCTGCGCTCCCCTCTCTCTCTCTCTCTGTCTCTCACCCCCACCTCCCTTCTCAACCCCCCAAGTGCTTTCGATTAGTAGTAATCACGCCAATGTCATAATGAGGTTCTACACACATTATTTGCTGCATATAGCTCGCTTTGAAGTTTGAACTTATCAAAGAACCACCGGTATGTATCAAACATGCCGTCCTATTTGTCTCTGTATTTACTCTGTATGAGCCAACATTTTTCTTGAGACAGCTTTCTCTTAAATTTTAACGCTTTTGCTTTTGTTTTGTTTTGTTGTTTTTTTTATGAGGATTAGAATTTAACTAAAGCACCAATATCCAAATATCTGTTATGCTGCTGAACCACTTATATCCTTACCAATACCATTACCCCTCAGCGTTTTTTTTTTGATAACTTTGCAGTACGTAATGCGCAAATAGTTTGTCCATAATAATGATGACTTCAGTTTTAGTAATTTGGACCAAGTGCAAGCACACATTTTCTTCTGGGCCTATGTGGCAGATGCGTAGGCCTACCTGTATGTCAAATTTTTTTACCACTCTTCAAGCACCACATACCAATAAAGCAGTTAAAATAAGAGTGTATTATGAGGGTGCAGTTATCATGGATAGCTGACATAGTATCTTATGTTTATTAAATGAAAATATTACTCATTTTTCAAGTAGATATGTAGGGCTTGTTTGTTATCCCTTTACAGATGGGTGTGAAACACTAGTCTAACTAGCCTATGACAGCTTAACGCACCAAGGCTTCAATACATTTTCAGTTATCTCCCTGTTTGTCCCCAAAGGGTTTACATTAATTACATGTTTTTCTAAAAATGTGTAACAAGTTATCATAATTACTTGTAATGCTTTTGTGGAGTATATAAAAAGTTCAAAACCAAAGTGAATTGTGGTATTAAAGAAAGTGTACTTATCAATGCTTAGCCTTTACTTGAGCATTTCATCATTTTTCTTTTTTCTTTTGTTTTTGAAAGAATCTCTAATTTAGCAATCTTTTAGGAAAGTTTAGTCCATTCTCTGGACACCCACAAATGCGCACATTTTTTTTTTTGTTGTTGTTGTTGTAAATCTAGAAATTAAAAAAGTTTTCTATTATTCATCTTACTTTTTTTTATTACTTCTTGAAGAAAATAAATGAATTTTTTATTTAATTGGACTATGATTAACCAATTTAATTTTTTTGTTTTACAGACTTCTGTGGTTTACTTTAATATATGTATGGCAAAAGCCCTTTTATCAAGAGTATCATTGAACATTCTTCCTTCTTTTACTCTCTCAGCTGCACTCTTTATTTTATTTTTTATTTTTTTTTTTTTGGTCTTTTTGCAAATTTAGAAGCATTCAAAGTTTTCTTCCCCTCAATAGTAGCATGCTTTAGTTTTCTTTACCTCATTAAAAATCTCCTTTTTTTAATTTCTTGTACCTTGTCTCCTTGGATACTTGATGGAAATTCAGCTTTTTATAAAAGTTTGAGATGGCCCTACGAATAATTCTTAATCTAATTTAGTGTTAAACGCATTCTTTGATTCAAATCTTATTTTATTAGTCTAAGGTTTTCACTTCAGTAACTTCTCTTTCTTTGGAAACCTCAATTAAAATTCTTAGCATGACACTTAAGAAGTTTCTCTTTTATTTCAAATTAAAACTCTCTATATAAACGTTTTTCCATTACTCACATTGACATTTAAAGGACAACTTGTCACACAATTCCTTGAACATAGTTTTTCACTGTCTCGTTCAGTGCCCGTGCCGAGTTTAATGTGATTTTATCGTTTTTCATTCACCATTAAATCGATGCAATATGTTAATTATTAGGTCGTCTTTAGTCATCGATTTATCTGACTCAATAATTTTACAAATTTATATATTCATAATACTTTATAAAAATATCCAGTCAAATAATAGATCAAGTATTTTGTATTCAGAGTCATCATTGTGAAGGTGGTGCTGAAATAAGCTTTGCATATCTAATGCATGTAACATTATTGTCTTGTAGCGAGTTAATTGGAAGTTTTTGTTTGCTTATGACTAAGAGTAAGACATTAATTTGGATCTGATTTACATGCGTTTCAGGGTATCACCAAATACTTGGTATTTCCACAACTATGATATAATCCTTGCCATGGCTAGCTGGCAATGTTGGTCCAAGTATACAAGCACACTTATAATCAATACACATTCACACACACAAGAATAGTCTTTTGTTTCAAATCTCTCTTTCTCTCTCTCTCTCTCTCTCTCTCTCTCTCTCTCTCTCTCTCTCTCTCTCTCTCTCTCTCTCTCTCTCTCTCTCTCTCTCTCTCTCTCTCTCTCTCTCTCTCTCTCTCTCTCTCTCTCTCTCTCTCTCTCTCTCTCTCTCTCTCTCTCTCTCTCCCTCCCCTTCACTTCTCCCCTAACTGTTTAGGCTTTATACACAGTTTTTCTACATGTAATAAGGTATCGGGCATGATTGTATTGTCTCTTTCTTAAAAAAGAAAAAAGTATACTTCATCATAGGACACTTCCAATTCTGTATGAAGGAAACGCCCATTTGAATTATGTTTTTTATTAACACCAGAAACTTGCACTTCTACAAAAAGGTAAACTTACTTAATTGCACTTAGATAAGATCGAATGGGCCAAAATTATTGTAAAATCTCAATGGTTTATGCCATACTTAGCTACTGATTACGAAGTGAGACATGTTCATTAGATAAAGGAGAAGGACAACATTTTACCACCCCCTCCTCCTCATACACAAATTTTTGGGCATATAGCATGTGTGCTTTTATTTCAATCTGAAGTTCAAATTTCTCTATAAAATGATTAAATTGATAATATTTCAATAGTTTTGATAACGCTCATGTTTAGATGTGTGCAACGGTTTGTTTCAAAACTTTATGCTTTTCGAAAAAGTGGACTTTTATAGAGATCTGATGGATTATACAATTGTGTTTTGTTTTCTGACCGTATAAAGTATTTGGTCATGATGTCGGAGCCTTTCACTCTCTTATTTAGAAAAAAAAATGGTTTGGATAGTTCTAATATCCTAAATACTTATGAAGGACAGTTTCTTCATCAATTAGTTCTTCAACCAGGGGTAAAGAAATATCACCAACCGTTGTTTACTATTTTGTAACTGTTTTTTTTTTCCAGAAATTAATCACGGAGAAGAATGTGCAGGTGTTACTAATGAATGTGGAGCAAATGGTACATCATGTCGAAAAGAAACAGGAATGACAAAGAGATGCTTATGTGAAGCTCAGGAGTTTTGGAGCACAGATTCGAAGTCATGTCAAGATAGTAAGTCTGTTTAATGTTTTATTTTTGTGCTGCAGATTGATACATAAACCATACTATATGAATATACCGACACGTTCTCCACAGAAGGGAGAAGAAAAACCAACGAAACATTAAACAAACAACAAGAAGTGCAAAAAGCTGAGGTATCTCTCGCTTACCTTAATGATGTGTCCTTGTAGTCATTGATAGATGATTATTCAAATCACCACATTATTTAATATTCTTGTTAGTTGTGGTTTATTTATTTTCTTTTGAAGTTGGGTGAAAATTTCAAAAATTTGGTGGGAAGTGGAAAGATATGTTTCAATGTAATGATTTCTCAGCTTCTTAGTGATATAAATGAAAGTGCCTAAACTCTGTGCAGAATTTTTATGTCTTCGTAAATTTTTTTTCTTAGATTTCCATCTCAATGCATTTTTTTTGTTATATTCAATTATTGATTGCATTTACTTTCATGAGCATTGTATGTTATAAGACTAGTTTTGACATCTAAATCGAGAACCCAGTTGTGCAGACCAATCTTTTTTCAATACCATTGATAAGAGGCAGACCAGGCTGTCTATTCGAAGAAATAATACGTGGACCGCACCCTCCAACATGTGACCGGTTGTCTCTGTAAGTTTATGGCACACAGCTAACATTTCTAGATTCGGCGGTTCGGGACAAGAACCCGACAAGTGACATGTATCAGGGTTGGGTTTTTGTTTTTTTCTTTCTTTTTTCTATTTCGTTACTAATCTCCCCTCATATTTTAGTATGGGCTATCTTTAAGGGCTATCTTTAAGGGCTATCTTTAAAACTTGAAAAGTTACAATTTGCAACCGCTGAAACGGTGACGAGAATTCAAGTTGAAATACTGGCGTTTTCTAGTTTGAAGGCAAAATGCGACATTGACATTAGCCTTTTCTTCCTCTGATCATTAATTTGTACAATTGATCAAATCGACATTTCCTCTGATCATTAATTTGTACAATTGATCAAATCGACATTTCCTCTGATCATTAATTTGTACAATTGATCAAATCGACATTTCCTCTGATCATTAATTTGTACAATTGATCAAATCGACATTTCCTCTGATCATTAATTTGCACAATTGATCAAATCGACATTTCCTCTGATAATTAATTTGCACAATTTATCAAATCGACATTTCCTCTGATCATTAATTTGTACAATTGATCAAATCGACATTTCCTCTGGAAAAGCCGGGTTGGACTTTCTTTCCAAGCTCATCTTGTAGCGCTGATTTTTGTTGGCGTTATGAATACACCAGAGCACAAGAATCTTGTTTGTTGTCTCTTTCCCGCACTATCAAAGAAAACTGATACTGAACGAAAACAGAGAAAGGAAAATAATTCAAGGGAACTCTGCGGCGAGCTTCATCAGTTTTTCTTAAGCGATAAAAGCAATGGATAAATTTGATAATATCATGTATGAGAAATTCAACAAATAAAAAATGTATGCTGTGGTAGGCCTAGTAGTAATAGAGGACTGCTTGTGGGTCTGTGTACATCACATCTGTAGTATCACTTCAATCTAGAGATTATGATAAAGAATATTAATTGACAACATGGCCTAATACCTCTGCTACAGTGTACATAGCGTTCTGGATCTTTTATTCTGTCATGAGCTGCCTTGTCTCACTCTTTTTTTTTTTTTTTTGGCACTTCTCAAGAAAACCATCGATTATCAGTACGTAAGTGAAGAGCTCTGTGAAATTCTCTACTACAGTAGAGATGTGATAATAGCCAAGCCCGAGTTTCTAAACGCAGTGATTAATATTCTAGCGGCCTAACTCTCCTGGGTGAGTGAGAAAAGTGCACTGGTATAATTTGGGGGTCCTTAATCAGACTGCTGGTGTACACACGTGGAGTTTTTATCTTCTCCCACACACAATGAAGTTGAACTTCAGTCTAGCTGTCCTCTTGTCTTCCCTGTGACGATACTATTGACCTGTTTCTTATCATGAGATACTTGCAGGAAGATGGCAGACTAAAGACTAAAAATTTCAGGCATCTTGGACCAATAGTGAAGGAAATTATGATGTTACCTTGATCGTATGTTCTAGGTGAATAAAGCCGAGTGTTTTGACCAATGTCAATGATTTGTATTATCCATTCATTGAGTTTGAATAATTAACGTGAACCTGAGTTTCTAAATTTCAGGCATCTTGGACCAATAGTGAAGGAAATTATGATGTTACCTTGATGTATGTTCTAGGTGAATAAAGCCGAGTGTTTTGACCAATGTCAATGATTTGTATTATCCATTCATTGAGTTTGAATAATCAACGTGAACCTGAGTTTCTACTTTAAGTGAAAGGAACTATACACCCAGCTGAAACAGCAAGGAAGCGCGAAATCAAAATTAATGACATACATCACTTAGCTGACGCAGCAGCGCTTCGTGAAAAAAAAAAAAAAAAAAAATTAAAATCTTTAAATACCTTTGAACTTAAACGAACAAACTCACTCAAACAGCTCGTAACACATACAAGTTGTCTGTTGACTACTAAAATATAGATAAAGAATTAAGTCTCAACCAGCACAAGATAAGCCAAATTACATGTTAGTAATTATGTTGTGTATGTTTGCACTAATCAGTTTTAAATCCTTCCTCCTCCTCCTCCTCTCGCCTTCATTGTATGATAGATTTATCTCTGAATTCCTGCAACAAGCAGCGAGATTTTGTTGATGTTGCTGTTGTTGTTGCTGTTTCTTTTGATAACTTTTTTATGTCGTTAAACTAGAGTAGGGCTGAAAGCATCGTGTTCTCTGTAAAAATTTGAATTTCACAGTGGAGCAGCATATTGTAATTGAAAACACAAGTACACAATAGGAGTTCTGTTCTAGCGTATCATGATTGTGAAGAAATCATATATCACTCAAAAACAATTCTTGCAAATTTATATTTATTGATCTAAAGCGCGCACAGATGTACCGCCTGGACAGACAGAAGTAAATCATAGTGAAAGTATACAGTCGACCTGAGCACCAGAAAGTCATCACTTATCGCTCATAAAGATAAACTCGGAACAGAGCAAAAAGGAGAAGAAAGCCAGACATAATTATTTCCAAATATGCGGCCAATCTGAAAGCAGTGGTGATTGTAAGAAAAGGCCTAAGCTATTGAGTTAATCCAAGTTCTTCGCAAGACAAGACATGTAGACCTTATAAGACATGAAATGCAGCAGCATCTAGAATCTTCTCCCTGGTATGCCAGGGCCATAAAGGACCTGTCCCAACACTCTCCACAACCAATGAATTTATGTTCGAATCTTGACATTGACTATTTTCACGTCAGATAGCCCTTAAAATTTGTGGGGTAATTTTCTTAGTTCGCCCCGTTATTCAAATTTTCAATTCCAGTCTATAATAAGTTCATATATGTAATCCAAGAAGCATTACAAGAGCAACGGGATTGCTGTTTACAGAATATAAGGCGACCATACCATTTTCTTTCTTAATTTTTTAGGACTGGAATGCCTTTTGAAGTGGAGAGAGTGAAAGAGAAAAAAGAGACAAATGTAACAAGGAATGGAAACGAGAGACTCGGTGGAGGGAGTGAAGTGAAAAAAGGAGAAAGGAGATATATATATATATATATATATATATATATATATATATATATATTAGAGAGAGAAGAGAGAGAGAGAGAGAGAGAGAGAGAGAGAGAGAGAGAGAGAGAAAAGGTACAAAGATAGATCAAAGAGAAGCAAGAAGAATTAAGGGATAGAAGCAAGAGACGGTAAAATACAGTATAGAGCATATGAGCTATGAAGAAGCCAAGAGGAAAGACGAGAGAAGTCGAGAAAGAGAGAGAAAGATGTAGTTTTAGTTTTTATTTACTGCATGGTTCAAATGTATTCTTTTTGCCTAAGTATGACTTTGATTTTGAAAAAGTGAAAGGAAGGCGTGTACAATCACGTACAATGATTTCAGGCTCAGGTCGTGATATATCCCATCAAAGTGATCCGTATCCAAACGATTGAATGTTCAACGAAATTGCCAGTGCATCAGTTGTATTCTGAACACCAAAATCTTACAGACTCAGATAATTTTTTACACTTGGAGAAGGCTGTATTCTAACTATATAAGCTTGGCAAACAGAAGAAGACAACATAGAGATTCCATCAAAGAGAAATAATCATAACAGGCTTTATATTTTTCTTTCTTGGGCTGTAAGGTAACCAAATTATTAAAAGTTCTAGGTATCAAATTTTCTTCCTCTTCAAAGAGTGAGGTAAACCATTACTACTCTTATTTTTTTTTTTCCTTTTTTGTTTCGAAAGTGATATGGTTTGATTTTCAGTACACTAAAAGGTTTGAGAGGACTTGGGGCATTTTCTGCTGGGTTTTTTTTTATATATATATATATATATATATATATATATATATATATATATATATATATATATATATATATATATATTTTTTTTTTTTTTTTTTTTATAAGAAGGAGGTGGTTATTTCTTTTTATTTGATTTTTTTTGTTATGTTTTTAAATCCAAAGCTTGTTTTTGCAAATTCGAATGCGAAACAGTAATACCTTTTTTTTAAAGCGAAGGTAATTACTTATCACCCTTTAAAAAAAGAAATGATGAGCTTTAGAAGTGTCATAGTTTGCGTTGTCAGGTTGAGTGTATGTCTTGAGTTGTTTCTCTTTTTTTTTGTTACAGCTTGCACTTTGTATTTTAATACTTAATTTACCAAAAGTAAAGTACATACATTTTTACATTTCCAATGTTTCTTCGAATAATTTACTTGATGACACAATCAGTCAGATATACTGTATTTTTAACTTTCTATCAACACAAGGGGAAATAGGGATAGAATTATCATCATATCGTTTTACCTCTTCATAATTTGGATATTTTAAACATGTATTAGAGTGGTAAAAGCAAAATATATACAGTTTCATGTAACAAATACAAATTTTAATGACTATAATTAATATGCCATGGGTCAATAGGATATAATCGTTTCTTGTTCCTTATAAAAGGATACATAAATGGAATATAATAGTGCTTTTGAATATAAGGTAACACGGGTCAGAATCTGAAAAATCTGATCGAAGTAGTCTGTGTCCAAGGGAACTAATAACTAACAAAAGTGAACCAGTTGTACTCTGAACACCAAAACCTTGCAGACTCAGATCTTTTGTCACACTTGGAGAAGGCTGTATTATGATTAATACTAAAAGTATTTATATGAGAATAGAATACTTATGTCACATTTTTTTTTCTGACTTTCTAGTAAGTAACCTTCAAGTGGACATCACTAACCTAACTTCGACACTGAGTGAGGTTACTCTCTTCTGGTCGCAGCCCAATGAGGGCTCAAGTTTGGCACTGACCTACAAAGTAACTTCTACTGATGCAAGTGACTCAGTTAATACAACAAGTGCTACGCTAAAAGGTCTAAAATCTGGCATCACATACAGATTCAACGTTACCACTGTCTTGCTAGAAGATGAATTTTATAATGAAAGGACGACAACTGTCATGTCAGGGGAGATTAAAACCAGTAAGTTTACTCAGATCCTATCACATTGTCTTGGCTTGCTATATACTTGACTAAATTAAACAGTAGTGTGGCTCTGTGATAGAACCAGAAGGATGGTTTGCACAAAACTTAAGGTTAGCTATAGACAAAAAAGATGATGCTGAGCCGAGAGGTTCAAAGGTGAACGACTAGAAATAATAAGCATTGGGGGCAGTGAGTACAAGAAAGAACTAAAGAAAGAAACAGAGAAAGAGAGAGAGAGTCATTAGGCCACAGTTATGTATAGTTATAGAGTCAGTTGGGAAGTCAGGGTGTACATGGCTACAGTCTTTATTGAGCACATTGTCAGCTGCTACTGTTGTGTTGACATGAATATTAAAATATATTTTTTTTAAATTGTGAATATTCAATCTATAATACAGTTAAAAAATTTGGTTTTGTTTTTTTTTTCTTCAGAAATTGACCATTCAGGTGGATGTTCGGTTCAAGGTGATGTGTGTGGAGCAACTGGTACGACTTGTCAAAAGGACAAAAACGGGGAAGAACGATGTCTTTGTGCAGCTGATAACTTTTGGAATGCAACGTCTTCTTCTTGTGAAAATAGTAAGTCTGTTTACTTTTACTCTCTGTATTGCAGCTTGATTCAAACCATAGTTATAACTCGAGAGACTCAATGTATTCACTCAATGTATTTGTTTTTTAATGTAAGCATCTGCATGTTCTCAGAGGAATGTGACAAAAAGAAGAGTATCTAAAGCTGCAGTTTCCAACTGCCTTCTCATTGTAATGTGTCTGTAACGGATTTCGTAATTCTGTTTGGCTCTGTTTGCCTAAGGGTATGAAATATTCACATCCAATTACAAGACGTGTCTGGAAGAATTATCACTGAAGTCCGCTTGTTGGAATTACAAACTGTTTGATCTGAACAATAAATTTCATTGCTGTTTACTCGCCTTGAGATTAACTTTCATAAAACAGGAGGCTGTCTCATTAACAAGAGGTTCACTGACTACTGACTGACTGACTACTAGAGGTCGACTTTTTCAATCTTTAGGACAATTTACAACTTTATGCCAAATTTGATGTCCCTAGGATGTGTAGAAATGAACTGTTAGATGACCCTCATTTTTTGCCTAGCTCCATTTTCTAAAGATGCTAAGACTCTGTCAGTTGGTGATTAGAGATAAACCTAGCCTATACAAGGACAAGGACGCCATTCTCACATCATAAATTGTGTTTTGCAGAAAAGACTAAGTTCTTAGGTTTCAAACACGAGCATTGCAAAACTGGATAAAACAGTTCCAACATAGATCCAAGTCGATCCTTTACCCTAAAAATACAAACCTACATGGGAAGAGGAAGTGTGTCGGACCCATAGATCAAATTACAGCACAGTACATCACAGTGTCTTGTGATATCGCTTATGTCATCAGTTCTGTCTGTTTTGTAATTTGTTAAGTTTTTCGATCCAATGCTAAAGCATAAAGATCAAAATACACTGCATTATCATATTATAGCATTCACTTTTTAATGTCCCTAAACAATACATGTTTGTGTAGGTGTATAATTTTGACCCTCCAGTTGAGCCGAAATTTTAAGAAAAATGTTGTGCCAGGGAAAGAAATTTGTCTTCATTATGTGTGGCTGGAAGCTTTTTTATTTAACTTTTTATCATTTTCACTTCAAAACATTACAGTTTACTTTGATGTGTTGTATTATCTTTCTGAAAATATCCACTCAATGTATTTTATTTGTGATATTGGCTGCACATTCAGGTGACATTGCATCTTTTAAAACTAGAGCTGTACGTGTTTACTTTGTTTACTGTATTAGCTAAATCAAGATTTTTCATCTCAAGAGACGTTTTAGTTGTGAGAGAGAGAGAGAGAGAGAGAGAGAGAGAGAGAGAGAGAGAGAGAGAGAGAGAGAGAGAGAGAAAGAGAGAGAGAGACAGACAGACAGACAGAGAGACAGAGAAAGAGAGAGACAGAGAGAGAGAGAGAGAGACACAGAGAGAGAGAGAGAGAGAGAGAGAGAGAGAGAGAGAGAGAGAGAGAGAGAGAGAGAGAGAGAGAACAAGCTCTACTACCATCATCAAGATCATATAGGTAAGGTTCACAGCTTATCATAACAGACACATTGTATGATACTTTAGTTAAGAAAAGTGTGGTGCCCATACATGTTTTGTATTTTTGTCAATAAAATACAGATAAGGAAACCATTTTGACCAATGCATCAAGATAAGCAAAGCAATACAGTACGTGCATTCGCTTTTTTTTTTTTAGTTTTTATATATAGTGCTTTCTGCGCCTTTTTCCTATGTACATATTCACACGCCAACCCTTCCTCAAGTTCTATTCTGAGACTGTAGACAACACTCTGTAAGAAAGTTGCATTGCTGGCAACTGTTCACGAGGCTAGGCCAGTTGGCCAATGGTCTCTTGTGGTACTGGTAGGTTCTTTTGCTCAATGCAACATGCAACGTTTTTTCTATGGAGAGGGATTGGGCGAATATTTTCTATCAACATACTGAACTCTGGAAAAGGATAAACCTTAAGCTCTGAAATAAAAAGACATGCCAAGGAAAGAATCTTTACTAAGGGAGTGGGGGGGGGGGGGGGGGAAGAGAGAGAGAGGTGTTTGGGTGTGTGTGGCCAGGGGGGAGGGGGGGGGGGGTATATAAAAAAACGAGGCTTGGCAAACGGAAGAAGAATACATAGAGATTGCATCGTAGAGAAATAATCATAACAGGCTTTATTTTTTTCTTTCTTGGGCTGTAAGTTAACCAAATTACTAAAAGTTCTAGGTATCAAATTTTCTTCCTCTTCAAAGAGTGAGGTAAAACATTACTACTCTTCTTTTTTTTTTTTTGTTTCGGAAGTGATATGGTTTGATTTTCAGTACACTAAAAGGTTTGAGAGGACTTGGGGCATTTTCTGCTTGTTTTTTTATTTATTTATTATTTTTTTTTTTTTTTTTTTGTAGAAGAAGGAGATGGTTATTTCTTTTGATTTGATTTGTTTTTTGTTATGTTTTTAAATCTAAAGCTTGTTTTTGCGAATTCGAATGCAAAACAGGAGTACCTTTTTTTTTAAAGCGAGGGTAATTAGACTTTAGTTATCACCCTTTAAAAAAAGAAATGATGAGCTTTGGAAGTGTCATAGTTTGCGTTGTCAGGTTGAATTTATGTCTTTAGTTGTTTCTCTTTTTTTGTTACAGCTGGCACTTTGTGTTTTAATACTTAATTTACCAAAAGTAAAGTACATACATTTTTACTTTTTCAATGTTTCTTCGAATAATTTACTTGATAACACAATCAGTCAGAAATACTGTATTTTTAACTTTCTATTAACACAAGAGGAAACTAGGATAGAATTATCGTCATATCGTTTTACCTCTGCATAATTTGGATATTTTAAAAATGTATTAGAGTGGTAAAAGCAAAATATGTACAGTTGCATGTGACAAATACAAATTTTAATGACTGTATAATTAATATGCCATGGGTCAATAGAATATAATCGTTTCTTGGCCAATATAAAAGGGTACATAAATGGAATATAATTGTGCTTTTGAATATAAAGGTAACATGGGTCAGAATCTGAAAAATCTGATCGAAATAGTCTGTGTCCAAGGGAACTAATAACTAACAAAAGTGAACCAGTTGTACTCTGAACACCAAAACCTTGCAGACTCAGATCTTTTGTCACTCGTGGAGAAGGCTGTATTATGATTGATACTAAAAGTATTTATATGAGAATAGAATACTTATGTCACATTTTTTTCTGACTTTCTAGTAAGTAACCTTCAAGTGAACATCACTGGCCTAACCTCGACACTGAGTGAGGTTACTCTCTTCTGGTCGCAGCCCAATGAGTACTCAAGTTTGGCACTGGCCTACAAAGTAACTCCTTCTACTGATGCAAGTGACTCAGTTACAACAACAAGTGCTACACTAAAAGGTCTAAAATCTGGCACCACATACAAATTCAACGTTACCACTGTCTTGCAAGGTGATAACTTTTATAATGAAAGGACAACAACTGTCGTATCAGAGGAGATTAAAACCAGTAAGTTTACTCAGATCCTATCACATTGTCTTGGCTTGCTATATACTTGACTAAATTAAACAGTAGTGTGGCTCTGCGATAGAACCAGAAGGATGGTTTGAACAAAACTTAAGGTTAGCTATAGACACAAAAGATGATACTGAGCCAAGAGGTTCAAAGGTGAACGATTAGAAATAATAAGCATTGGGGGCAGTGAGTACAAGAAAGAACTGAAGAAAGAAACAGAGGAAGAGAGAGAGTCAGTAGGCCAGTTATGAACAGTTATAGAGTCAGTTAGGAAGTCAGGGTGAGAAGATTATTTTACAGTTTTGAAGGAGTCCATTTTACATGGCTACAGTCTTTATTGAACACATTGTCAACTATTGTTGTATTGACATGAATATTGAAATAGATTTTTTTTAAATTGTGAAGATTCAATCTATAATAAAGTTAAAAAAATTTGGTTTTGTTTCTTTTTTTTCTTCAGAAATTGACCATTTAGGTGGATGTTCGGTTCAAGGTGATTGTGGAGCAACTGGTACGACTTGTGAAAATGACAAAAACAGGGATGAACGATGTCTTTGTGCAGCTGATAACTTTTGGAATGCAATGGCTTCTTCTTGTGAAAATAGTAAGTCTGTTTTCTTTTACTCTCTGTATTGCAGCTTGATTCAAACCATAGCTATAACTCGAGAGACTCAATGTATTCACTCAATGTATTTGTTTTTTAATGTAAGCATCTGCATGTTCTCAGAGGAATATGAAAAAAAGAAGAGTATCTAAAGCTGCAGTTTCCAACTGCCTTCTCATTGTAATGTGTCTGTAACGGATTTCATAATTCTGTTTGGCTCTGTTTGCCTCAGGGTATGAAATATTCACATCCAATTACAAGACGCGTATGGAAGAATTATCACTGAAGTCCGCTTGTTGGAATTGCAAACTGTTTGATCTGAACAATAAATTTCATTGCTGTTTACTCGCCTTGAGATTAACTTTCATAAAACAGGAGGTTGACTCATTAACAAGAGGTTCACTGACTACTGACTGACTGACTACTAGAGGTCGACTTTTTCAATCTGTAGGATAATTTACAACTTTATGCCAAATTTGATGTCCCTAGGACGTGTAGAAATGAACTGTTAGATGACCCTCATTTTTTGCCTAGCTCCATTTTATGTAGATGCTAAGACTCTGTCAGTGGGAGATTAGAGATAAACCTAGCCTATACAAGTACAAGGACGCCGTTCTTAGGTTTCAAACACGAACATTACAAAACTGGATAAAACACTTCCAACATAGATCCAAGTGTATCCGTCACCCTAAAAATACAAACCTATATGGGATGAGGAAGTGTGATGGACCCATAGATCAAATTACAGCACAGTACATCACAGTGTCTTGTGATATCACTTATGTCATCAATTTTGTCTGTTTTGTAATTTGTTGAGTTTTTCTATCCAATGCTAAAGCATAAAGATCATATTACACTGCATCATCATATTATAGCATTCACATTTTAATGTCCCTAAACAATGTATGTTTGTGTAGGTGTATAATTTTGACCCTCCAGTTGAGCCGAAATTTGAAGAAAAGTTTTGTGCCAGGGAAAGAAATTTGTCTACATTATGTGTGGCTGAAAGCTTTTTTTGTTGTGTAACTTTTTATCATTTTCACTTCAAAACATTACAGTTTACTTTGATGTGTTGTATTATCTTTCTGAAAATATCCACTCAGTGTGTTTTAGTTGTGATATTGGCTGCACATTCAGATGACACTGCATCTTTTAAAACTAGAGTTGTAAGTGTTGCCTTTGTGTATCATATTAGCTAAATCAAGATTTTTCTTCTCAAGAGCCAGTTTCGATGTATGAAAGAGAGAGAGAGAAAGCTCAATTACCATCAGTTTTGAAAAATTAGATCATGTGAGAATAGGTGAGGTGCACAGCTAATCCTGACAGACACATTATATGATACTTAAGTTGAGAAAAGCGTGGTGCTCATACATGTTTTGTATTTTTATCAATAAAATACATATAAGGAAACCAATTTGACCAATGTATCAAGCAAAGCAATAGAGTATGTGCAATCGCATTTTTGTTTTGTTTTTTTTTTGTATAGACTAGTCCTTCCTGCTCCTTTTTCCTATGCACATATTCACACACCAACCCTTCCTCTTCTATTCTGAGAATGTGTACAACACTCTGTAAGAAAGTTGCATTGCTGGCAACTGTTCACAAGGCTAGGCCAGTTGGCCAATGGTCTCTGTTATGGTAGCTTCTTTTGCTCAATTCAACATGCAACATGTTTTTCTATGGAGAGGGATTGGGCCAATATTTTCTATTAACATACTGAACTGTACATTAAGCGGCATATGTTTGTTATCAGAATATTAGGTTAAAGTGTAATTTCTGCTTCTCCCATGCGCTTAAGTACATTCAATTCAAATACTTATGATTAGCTTAATTTTTATTTTTTTTAATATATATTCATCACGCAGACAGACTAAGCTGGGGGGTGAATGTATGTGTGTGTGTGTGTGTATGAGGGTGGAGAAAGGGATAAAAAAAAAGCAAGAAAAAAATACAGAAAAATAAGATAAAATGAGAGACAAATAGAAAGATATTAGGACAGTAAGAATAGATTTAAAGATAAAGCAAGAGGAAAAAAAAATGGAGAGAGGTAGAAAAAATAGCAAGAACTATGGGGAAGAGGGTAAGACAGACAGAGAGAGAGAGAAAGAGAGAGAGACTCACAGACAGAGACTTAATGGCTTAAAAGATTTTGTTTTGGTTTTTTTGCGGGGGGGTTGTCATTTTGTGCTGTGATAACTTATGAAAAAAAACAACAGGTACATCTGTGTTGCCCCCATGTATCTTTTAACAGTTTGACACATGAAGCAAGCTGTCTGAAATGGGGTATTTTTAAATTACAATGGACATAAAGCAAAATCATTACAAGTATAGTTTTTATGATACTTGTGATCCTAGCCCTTCACATGAAATGATATCATTTTTGTGTTTGTTTAAGTATTGGAATAGTTAAAGCAAGGTTTATACAACTGTGTAGGATAATGGCAAAAATTCTTAATTGATATGGGATCCAGAAGGAAAACTTATTTCTGGGCTCGTGCAAAGAGATTAAAAAAAAAGCTGCATTAATTATTATTAATTATTGTATTCCTGAAAACGATGGTAACTCAGGTCAGAACCTGTGAAATATGATCAAAAGGATAGAATCGCCATCGAAATTTCTAGTGAAATAGTTGAACTCTGCATACCAACACCATGCAAGTTCAAATACTTTTACGAGATTCAAAAAGGCTAAATTATAATCAAAGTAAATGAAATAAAAACGTTTAATGTCCTTGTGAAAGTACAATAAAGATTTGGGTTTAAATCTGAAATGCCAAAAAAACGTTAGATTCTTTCCTTTCACTGACCATTCACTGTATTTTGGCTCTAATATTGGCTGCATATCCAGGTGGTATTGCATGTTGTTAACTGGAAAACTTCTAATTGATGACGATTTCTACCAAGTTAGTTAAATCAACAACTTTCTGCACAAGAGCCATCTCTGTTTTTATAAATTAACGAACAAAAAATAACAACAAACAAGCAAAGCTTTATTCCCCTCCATTTTGAAGAATGAATGCACTCAGTGAATATTATTGACCATCACTGTTTGGCCGAAAATAAAACCCTTAGCCCACACAAAGCACTAGGGAAGCTATACATCTTTCTGTCCAAGTTATTTGCCTTTGACATTAAAGTTGCTAAAACTATTTGTTAGATTGTTATATTGTTATTGGTGACGTGCATAAAACTGTGATAAAAATGATAAAGTATATCATACTGATATAAAGGAAAGTACATAATTATATTGTGTACACCAGTTGAACCAATCTGTGTACTTTGACAATAATATTTTGCCCTCATGCACAGTTGCACTTTTGCCTGTTTAATGTAGTCCCCCTAGCCCTTAGAGAGTGACGTATGGTTGTTGATAAGAACATAAGTGTCAGGGATTTTTCCCCTTCATCTACGCTTATATAATACATTAAGTCAAATAACTGCCAAATGCACTCCTTGGAAAGTAACATTAAAATGCACGGTCACCTAGTTTGCTAAAGGCAAAGTATGAGTAGGACCAAAGATTTCATTCTGTGGATAGCACACATATACAGAAACCACAGGGACAAAGTCTGCTCACAGTCACAGGTGGTTGCGTCAGTCTGCACACATTCACAAGCATCATGAAGGCTGTAAGTAAAATGTAGACTACTCATCAGCACACGTCGCTTAAAAAAATCTTCCACTGGCTTAAAAGTATACTTCATAGCTACAGGATAAAAAAATCATCCATTATTTGGTCAAATTGCATTTGTAAATCTTTTACATGTAACGTATATTCCGGACTAACACACCCTTGTGATTTTATCAATATGTGCGGTATACACATTGCATAAGAGAAACCCCCAGCCAGTTGCATTGTTATCATGACCAGTAGTACGTTGTTTAGTAATATAGAAATCTTAATTTGAAAAAGTTCAATTTATATCTTAATGAACCATAATTTATCTGTTTGCATTTTTCAATACTATGAATGTGGTGTTTTACTGATGACATGCGGCACACTTAAGAAATCTTTCACAGGATCCTCTAAAATGCATCTTTCAATTTTTGATTGCTTTAAAAAAAAACTGAGGAGGAATAGTACCATGTTTGTTGTTGTGTTAATTTTTTTTACACAACTTACTTTAAAATTATGCGAGTTGATGGGAAAATCAGCTAAAAAAAGAAATATCATGGTGTCAGAGAAGGATGGGTGCTTCCTCCAGACCTTTTGTCTCCTCTACAGTGAAATGATTATACAAAACTCAAGTTGATGGTCCCAACATAAACAACTTGAGATACGCCGATGACACTGTTTTAATTGCAAGAAAAAAATAAGACTTGCAGCAATTATTAGACATTGTTGAAGAAGGAAGCAGAAAGAAAGGGTTGGAATTGAATAGCAAAAAGACAGAAACAATGGTTGTCAATCGAAACATTGAGTGTGCACAGATCAGCATCTTTATGAACGAGAATAATCTTAAGTATAGGGATCAATTCAAATACTCGAATACTTAAATATCAAGCGAAGAACGTAACAACACTGGAATTGCATCAAAATTAGCGTAAGCAAAAAAAAAAAAAAAAAGAGTTTTCAGAGAATGAAATTGATACTAAAAAAAATAAACAAATTTCCATTCACACAAGAAAAAGAGCTCCGGAGTGCTATATTGAACCCATTTTTGGCCGTGTGATGAGAAGAGAGTACTAGAACATCTTGTCACAACTGGAATGATCGAAGGGAAACACAGCAGGGGAAAACATCACCGTGTGATGAGACGAGAGTACTAGAACATCTTGTCACAACTGGAATGATCGAAGGGAAACACAGCAGGGGAAAACATCACCGTGTGATGAGACGAGAGTACTAGAACATCTTGTCACAACTGGAATGATCGAAGGGAAACACAGCAGGGGAAAACATCATGAAAGTCAGATGTACTGAAAATGACGAGGTGTAGAAATGCATGGAAGATCATGATCGTCTACGTTATAGAGCAGGGCACTTGATTGATAGATTGATTGACTTCACAATTAATTATGCCATGCATTGCCTTTCTAATGTCAGTTGATGAATACTAATAAATCTTTAAGTCACCCACACACACACACGTGTGTATATGCGGATATATATATATATATATATATATATATATATATATATATATATATATATATATATATTATAAATGACTTTCTTTTTCAATGTATCCTTCAAAACCACTTAATTTACAGTAATGAAGTAATTTGCCAAGAAAAGTTATGGATATATTGTGATTCGGCTCATCAAATTTTGTTGCCAAATTTGGATTAAGCAACACAAAATTTAAACCAATGCTCTCCATATTTTCGAATTTTTAAATCAGTTAATTGTTTTGAAACAAATTGTTATTACTTTATATTGTAGTAACCCAAAATCCTTTAAACTCCATACGAATATCAAGTTGACATTTTTATGAAGAGTTAATTGGATACACCGTGCCCATCTCGGAATGTACATAGTGCTGACACCTTTTTCTTCAAATGATTGACAGAAAATTTAGATACCAGGAACCCCACAATATACTACATAAAATTACCAATATCACCATCAATGCTTCATAACAACAGCTGCCTAATTCACTGAACATCCGAGGAAGATCATTGAAGACTCCCCTTTAAAACTAACCTATCCTCCATTTCAACATGACCTCCTGTTGCGCCAGTCTGTACACTTCATGGTTTTTAAAAATTACTTATGGAATCATGATCTTTGATGTGATCAATAAATCAAATGTTAAGGTCAGTCCAATTGTAGCATGTATGTTGTTCGTGCTTTTCTTTTTCACCTAGATGAAACAAGGTAGGTATTTTGCCGTCTCATGTTTGTTTTGTTTTTCATTTTACATATTGTTAGATGCACAACTATTTTAAACTGATCATTTTGTGAGAAATATATTAATTAGTGTGATCAAATTGATCTTATTCCTTTTGCGGGTGCTTTTTACTTTAATAAGTTACATTTAGTGCTCAGGGTTGCATGATATTGCTCAGGAGATGTGGAGCAATTGTATGATCACTACTGTTGCTTTTGTTATTTCAAACCAAGAGGATGTGTAATTTGTTCCTCCACAGTTTGAAATGTGAAGATCTGCTGCTCACAATTGTAGAAACCAATTGTAGTTGAGAGAAAGATCATATGTAACTAAAATGTCCTGTCTGATCTTTACCGTTCAGGCTCTAGACTAATGCCAGTGGAATGATGGCCTTCTTTTGAAGATTGTCCAGATATTTGAGCAGTATAAATTTTTGTAATTTCCCATTGAATATGGACGCTATATAGGTATCAGAAACCAATTTGGTGGTGACTACTTAGTACTAAATTTGGTGCCTAGTTACTGGTACAAGGCATCCCTTGATATCACCTCGTAATTTTATGTAACAATCAAATGTTTTTGTCGCCTTTCAGAGAATAATTTAAAAGTGAGCAACCTCAATTGGACTTCAAAAGTGAACTCAGCCAATCTTTCTTGGACCCAGCCCCTTCAAACTTTGAACCTGTCTTTGACCTACATAGTATCTGGTGGTGGTAGCCCTGATGCACGTATTCCTACTGGAGTTTTAGTCAGGAATTTGATAGCTGGCACTGCATATAATTTTAGTGTGCAAACTGTCTTAGCAGCTAACAAATACTATGACAATATGACAACTGATGCAGCTCAGGTTCAGAATGTTTGGACAAGTAAGTCATAAAACTTTGTTATAAATACATTTAAAATGATAAAACATCTAATAGTGAGCAAGAAGAAGTGGGGGGAAGGGGGGAATTCAACAACTACACTGTGATAAGAGTAAATGTTGGTTCTCTTGTTTTAAAGTTAAATTCCAAATTACTATCAATTAATGATAAGCTTATTCTTTGAAAGAATTAGATTTTGGATGAAATATGTGCAGTGTACTTGACTGTAGTCTGTAAAAGTTTAAAAAAGCTTGGAATAATACAGAATCCTTGAAGTGTAAAAAGTTACATTGTTTGAACCACCTTTTCCTGTGACACTCTTTTGCACCATTGTATTTCTTCAGTGCCAACAGTTTGAAGTATAAAATTACAGATGTTTATGGTGGATTTTTTTTTTTTATATTTGAAAATATCAAAATCATATCACATTAATAAGAAAAAGAAATTTTACTTCCTCTATATGTCTGCTTTCCTTCCATATCTCTTTGTCCCACTGTTTCTTTCTCTTTTTCACTCTTTCTTTCTGATTCTTCCTCCTCCCTTTTCTCTCTTTCACTGCTAATTTGATTATATATACTTGAAGGCTTTTCCATTATTATAATATCATTTGTAAAGCCTTAGATTCAATCACATTCATCCATTTGTTATGTAACAGAGCCAGCAAAGCCAGAAGGAAATGGGAAAGAAGTAAAAATTGATGGGAATGTTTACAACTTCACTTTTGCTGGTTCCTCTGGAGGAGTTAAAGAGTATCTTGTAACCATTAAAGGAGTGCTGGATTCTAACAAAACAACTACAACCTGGATATCTGATGTGCCTTTGACACCAGCTCAAGTTTATAAATACACCATTGTAGCAGTGAATGGAATTGATGAGAAGAGTGATTCATTTACTGGCAATTTCCTTGTGGGAGCAGAAAGTAAGTACACATACATTATATATATAATTATATTGGTACCTTCGAGTTGTTTACTTTCTCGTACATTCATCAGAAAAACTTCGTTTTCTCAATCTTTACACCCAACCTCGCCGTCATTTCCAAGAAAGGAATATTCTTAAATCTTCACCTGAATTTTGATAAATAAATACAAACGTAGTTAATACAATTAAACAGTTGGGACTAAATCTAGTCGATTATTAAGATTGATGGGAAATCCTAAGTAGAGCTAAATCTTGATCTAGATCTTATATTTATAATCGAAATCGAGTACACATGACACGAGAGTATAATACATGTAGTAGGTGATTTTCGTGTCAAAGCAAATAAATCTAAAGCTCAATATTATAATTTTTTATACGTGTATTTCTTTTATTAGGGCAACAATGGAAAGCCTACTAAGTTTAAGACCTGATCGATATTAATCATTTCAGCTCAAATGTTTTACTTTTAGAAAAGATAAAGATAAGGGGTGCAGCGCCAAATATGTAAGCTAGAATATAGGCCTTTATTTATACTTTGATGAGTAAACCTTTATGGTGCTCGGTTGGGCCAGTAAAACACATAAAGAGTACCATTTGGGGGGCACAGTTGTAGATGGGCTACAGGTCATTCAACCTCTTCATCTGAGTACAGAAAATAAATGACCAAAATTGGTAAGGAAAACAATGCTCCACAATCATGGTTCTGAATACGTTCTAATTTTGTTTTTAGTATGGGGGGAGGTCGAAAGAATCCTCCTCCTTACGTCGCTCAAATTTACCGATTTCAAAAAGTTAAGTAAAAAATTTGTGTCCAGTTCTCATGGAATTAGAAACATAGGGGAGATGATAGTAAGAAAGGCAAATGTCATCTGACAATACGTTAATGTTTATTGATATAGAATAATACAAGGAACATGTGTCAGGAGAGGGGGTTTTAGGTATTGCTGGGGATGAAAATATTTTGACAAAATGTTAATGTTAATTGTTATTAATATAAATTGATATAATCTTCGAGGAATGTGCCGGGATACAGAATTTTGGGCATTACTTGTGATGAAAATGCTTCAGCTTCAAGGGCACAACGATCCCTTAGACTCAATGCATTCTTAATTTTCAGGCAATTATATTGAGCCTTACATCCAGGTCTAAATATATATAAATATAATATTATATATGTGTGATAATTGATTGAAAAGCTTTTGACATGTCCAACAAAATGTAGGATTAAAATCTGTTTCATATTTCTTTCCTTGCTACTAGCAACGGGTCTATGATTTCATTGGGAATGTTTGTAGATTAATTGTTCACAACTAAGATGTGAAAGTTGGGATAAGCATAAATTCTTTATTATTAGTTTGCAGCTTGTAATTTCATGCTTCTTTTATGAATTTAATCTTCTTGTGAATGCATAGGATTATTCACAGTCAGTTATGAAATTTACATGTTGGTTTTTATTTTAAGCTAATAATAACGAAACTAAATCTATATTTCATGTCTAGACCAAGATCCAGTATAAAAGCTGAGCGCAAAATAAACTGTTTTGCTATCTGAGATTAGGGGTTTAAATTTTGCAGGTGTCATGAATTTTATACAGGCAACTTTTTGTAAATTTTAGTGGACTTGTTATTAGTGTGTAACTCGTTGATGATATCTTGGAGAGAAATTCCAAAACTAGATTCATTGACCATTGGATCAACTGCACAAGAAAGATAGGCTCTCTGATCTGAATTGAATCTAGATCTATAGGCAATTTCAATGAATTCAAATACAAAACTCACTAGGCCTAACCTAGACAATCCTGTCTAATAAACAAAAGTTGAACAAACATTATTATCACCACAATTATGTTCTGTATAGACTTATTTATTTTCAGTTCTCATGTTTCGTACTAAATGAAAGCAAGAAATCTTCTTGCTTGAAAATGAAAGCTGGTCCTTTTGGCTCTGTTTAAGTAGATATTTTTAAGTTCTGACTGTGGCCCTAATCAATCAGCCCATAAAGCCCTAATAGGAATTCTATTAAGTAGGAGGATTGATCTTCATGTGTAAGGCCAGGAACTTGGCAATCTTGAAAGAAAAAATTAATAGACATTTAGATACTAGATTCTTCATTCTAGAAGTAAATTTTGTTTTAAATGCATACATGTACAGCCTTAGAAAATAAAAAAAAAATTCTTTCCCCTCAGTACCAAATCAGAAATATACTTTTAACTACAGAAAAAAAAATATATCTGCTTACAATTGTAATTCAGTTGTTATATAGAGTTTTAACCCTGGTCCTGCTTACATTGTTAGGGAGGAAAACTGTACTGGTGCTAGACAGTTAGCTTCTAGACTGGGAAGGTGGCAGAGCAGATTACCTGTGTTTGTACTGTGTTTATAGCAAAGGTCTAGATAGCTTTAATGCAAAAACAAATTATAAATGACTTTTATTTTTGCAACGTTGACACCTTTTTTAATTATATGTTTCATGGTTCCCAAGAACGAGATTTAGACAAAGGCTTCAAGAAAAATTTGTTTTCAAAGAGACGTTTATAGGATAGAATATTTTCAATTAAGAAAATGAGAAACTCCTTTTATGAGATAAAAGTGTGAAAAGATTATAACTCATTTACACCAAGCAAACCTTTGAGTCATTAGAGCAAAGCCTACATGTAGGCTTTGTGCAGAAGTAGGATTAAGGAGAATTCTGAACAATGGTTAAGGAAATGTAAGTTTACTTTTTTATGAAAAAACTCCTCTCTCTATTAGCACTGTCTATTTGACTTCAAGGTTAGGTATGTCTATTGTGCAAAAGATCAGAAATTTTTGAAGATAATGGACCTTCCCCATGCTTGGCTTAATTTGTCTCGGGGTATGAAATATACACAGTGGAAGTCCACTTGTATGAATTGCAAACTGTTTAATCTAAACAATAAAAGTCACTGCAGCTTACTCGACTCAAGATTGACTTTCATAAAGCTGGAGTTTGAGTCATAAAGAAGAGGTTGACTGACTGATGACTTCCTGACTAGATATTGAGTGATTGCTGACCGACTGACTAGAGGTTGACTGAGTATCACACCACTTCAACTCTTATTTATACTAAAAATCATCGATTTATCTAGAAAAAGAATTACATAATTCATACAAGAATACACTTGGTACAACACAATGTGTAATGAACTATACAATTAGCTACAAATCAGAACAAAGGTAGTCATGTATGAATTTACGGATACTGTCATGCGTAGCATGTTATAAATAATATCCAATCGAAATAATAGTCACTTTATCATTATGCTAGGACGGAGGAAAATGTAGACTTCACAAGTAAAGGATACTTTTCTCCTAGTGTAAGTTCTTAGGCTTCAAATACAAATATTATACAACTGAATGAAACATTATCAATATAGATCTAATTTGATCCGCTACCCAATGCACCTACACAGGATGAGGAAGTAACTTACATCTATAGATCAAATTAGAGCACAATTTATTACACTCCATTACAATTCAGCTGTGGTGTATTACTGAAACTTATTTTGGATTGTGTGTTTACTTTATTTCACAAACATAAATTTCTGTTTTTTAAGGTATTGGGTTCGTTCATTAAAAATTTATTATAAACAAGTACGAACACATGATTTTCATGCACAAATGTATGCTAAAGCAAAACTTGACAAAAATTTGAGATGATGCAATGCAAGTTTTTCAACTGTTTACAGCACAATACTTTTGACAGACACGAAATTTATCAAGAATTTACTGGATGGCAGAACATTACTTTTTTACTTAATTCTTTTCTTTTCTTTTGTTTTTTCTTTTCTTTTGTTTTTTCTTTTCTTTTCATTTTTGACACCAAATTGGTATGATTGAAAATGAATCACTGAAGCACTGCCTTAAGTTTATCATTAAATCCTGCAACTGAGAAACTAAGGTATCAATTATATTGGCATTTAGATTAAGATGCAGATTACGTAAGTTTAACTTGACTTTAAAGACACGAGTCCTTGTATTAATCTGCCTGTCACTGGTAATTTTTCCTTGCCTAACACACAAATTCTTTATCATGAGTTTCAATTTTGTTATGGTAAATCTCTCCAAACATTGATAGGTTAAAAAAAAACCTAGCCACTCATGGTATGAGGTCTTTTTATGAATTTGTGGAAAAATAACTCACCCTGTTGGTCAAAACTCAAATGATACAATGTTGCAACAGCCAAGGACTTTCATAATAAGGTTTCAAGTTGGTCCAACATGCATTAGAAAAATAGATAAACATAATCTAAAACAACTGGTCATGCTCATGTTAGATGTAGCAAACTTGAAAAATTCTATATCTCCTACCCTCTACCATATTAGTCAACTACACAATCATAATTACTACACTCAAAATCCAACGTTTTAATTTGTTATTATGTACACAATAGTTTTTATCCTGTTCATTCTCACAATTCTTAAAATGAAACAGCTTTGATTTGGTGTTCATACTGAATTTTTTCAATAAATTTGTAACTTTATCTTAATGTTTCTTAACCAACTGCAAAATGGTTTTAAAACTTTGATAATGGTCAAATCTTTTGAAAATTCTTGTGCAATAGAAATCACTTTAACGAAGATAAAACTGAATGCCAGCAATAATAATGTATGTTGCTGGGCCATAAGACTGATAAATTGGGTTGTCCTGCCTAAAACTTATATTTCAAAGATAGTAAAATGTGACATGTCATTCCCAGATTGAATAGGCTTTATATGAATCCCTGTTTGGTTCACATAAGAATATTATAAATAGAAACCTTTTCTCACTAAACTGAATATAAAAATGATTATTCAATCCCTTGAAAGCAAGGAGATAGCTCTTTCTCTCTCTCTCTCTCTCTCTCTCTCTCTCTCTCTCTCTCTCTCTCTCTCTCTCTCTCTCTCTCTCTCTCTCTCTCTCTCTCTCTCTCTCTCTCTCTCTCTCTCTCTCTCTCTCTCTCTCTCTCTCTCTCTCTCTCTCTCTCTCTCTCTCTCTCTCTCTCTCTCTCTCTCTCTTTATATATATACTGACGGAACTGTGCATATGTTTTATAATGAATTAAAAGGGGAGAACTTTAATAAATGTGTTATGCTATACCATTTCATAAACATTATTCAAAGACAACTTGTAGGTGTATCACACGTAAAAGATGCGCTATCATCAACTCTGAAATTGTGTCAGTGATAGTTGGACAGCAACTTGGAAATCTCATCTTCATATATAAATGTTCTCAAAGTCCACTCCCAGGTGAGAAAATGCTCTTCATAGGCTTTGTAAAATTGTGGATAATAGCTGGTTTTAATGCTAAGTAGTACATCAAGGTGCAAGATTTTGCATTTTTGTTTTTTGTTTCAACAATGTGAAGATTGTATTATTTAGTACTAAACTTTTTTTCTCTCTATTTTTCGTCATTTTTTTTTTCCAAAAAGAGCCAGGGACAGTATCTGCACTACAAGGTATAAACCAGACAGATACTTCAGTGACATTACAGTGGTCAATACCAACAGAGCCCAATGGAAACCTCACAGGATATCTAGTCACATACTACATGAGCATTCCAAATGAAAAGTGTCTTGAAATAAATATTTCTTGCAGTGATTGTCAAGATCTGTGGCCTACAAGTGTACAGGTAAGTAAGAAAATTATTCAGTATTGTTTTGAAAAAAAGAAAACATGTAGGTAAAATAATCATATATTATCCCCTTTCAAAGAGACCCATCCATAATACAACTTAGTTTTTATTTATATGCCGTCTTTAGCCACAATCTCAAAATCTTGGGTGAGCTAAAAAGCCTTGTTTACCCCTCTTCCACTCCTCTTATCCTCCCCTCCTCTCTGTCTATCCCATCAACTTCTATCTTTTACTCACTCTCTCACCCTCTCTCTGTCTGTCTGTTTCTGTCTGTCTGTCTGTCTGTGTGTGTGTGTCTCTCTCTCTCTCTCTCTCTCTCTCTCTCTCTCTCTCTCTCTCTCTCTCTCTCTCTCTCTCTCTCTCTCTTGTTGATTTTTTATTTTTATTATTTTTTTTTTTTAATTTCAGAGGCATTTTGGGCATAATCTGATCAGCATCTTACTTGAACAAATTGATCCATTTGGTTCAGCAGATGTAAATTTAGGGGCAGGGCTTCTTTTAATAATAAATAAACTCTTTCTGGACCCAGACCAATTATCTAGGTCTAGTTCGATTATAAAGTAATTGTGTATAGCCCATACCAAAAGCATCAGCTTCATTATTAAGATTGTGGTGAATCTCAATGTAATGTAAAGATCTAGGCCTAGATCTAGATATATTAAGTTAGATTTAGAAGAAAAAAATAAATCTGGACGTACCTCCTTAGATTCAAACTTAAGGATCTAGCTTCAACATCTGGTTTTGAAGTTTCGTTGAAAGCTGAGCAAAAGCTTGGCGCCGAATAGAAATGTAGCCATCTCAAATTAGAACCATTCAAAAACAAATATTCAAATCTTTATTTTTTCTTTTATTCATCATCAGAAACCAAATCTCGCGTTACAGATTCATCAAAATGAACAAAAAAAACTTATTTGCTGGCCTTTGAAACTAAGCAATAAGACTGTACAGGGTGAGAAGGGATTTGCATTATTTTGATTTTTTCAAAACTACCATCGCAAAATACAAAAGAAGGGAGCATCATGCGAGAAATATGAAATAAAGGGATACTTTGTGCAAAACACCACATGATGTGGCCACACTAGCTGAATTTTTTTTCTTCTGCTGGGCCAGTTGAAACATGCTCAATGCTACCATGTTCACCACCTCAGATTGTGAGCAATTAACCTCCAATCGCCTCATAATATATAGTATATATTATATATATCCCTTACCACTTTTAAAGGTATTTTCAGTTGAAAATAATTGTATACTGTTCACAAAGATTCCTCTCAGGACTTCCCTTTATCTCCAGCTTTACAGCCTCTTTCCTCAATAATAGTGGTTATCTGGGCTTGAGTAAAAACTGTTTCATATCTATCATGCTCATTCCTGTCCACTAGCTACTGCCACCCAGCTCATGTTTTTCTATTTTTTTTTTAAGTCAAGTTCTGTATTTACATCTAATCCAGTAAATGACTACAATCTCAATTGCATTCAGAGCTATGACAGGTTTTATTGTAGTAGCACATTACAAGAACCCTCTCCTCTCTTTACCCCCACTAATCTTAAAATGCTAGTTTAAACTTTTTTAAAATTATTTTCTTATATGCATGTTTCATTGTTTTTCAGGGCTCTGGTTGCTCTAAATCAGCCAGTGAAGGCTATGAGTTATCTGAAAAAGAACTCAACAGTAACCAAAATATTTCTCTTAAAATTAAAAGTCTTCAACCTTATAGGAGTTATAGAATAACAGTTCAGGCAGTCAACAAAGCTGGGTTTGGTGAGGGAGAATCAATATTCATAAGGACAGATATTGGAGGTAAGAGCTATAGTGAATACTTGCCATGCTTTACTGGTGAGTGTGTGTGTGATCTCATGTGTATTCTTGCCCTATTTAATTTTTAAATTATGTTATAAGAGAGTGTTGTGTCATTTTCTGTATGGACCAACATACACTAACACTAGTTATTATACCAATGACATTAGAGTTTGAATTTATTAAACTGAATAAATTGATGTAGGTACAATTTAATCGTGAAGCAAAGTTTTCAATCAATGTAAGTTGAAAATAATTTTTTTTTTTTTTTTGACAATGTTAATAAGCCTTCCACTTGGGACAAGATTTAAATATATATATATATATATATATATATATATATATATATATATATATATATATATATATATATATATATATATATATATATATATATATATATATATATATATTATAACTGATCTCCGAGCTTCAATAGTTTATGGTTTGACAGTGCTTTAATGTAGTTTCTAATTTAATTTGTTATACATATGTTTCACATTTTCTTTCGTAGATATGTAAGCACTTATATCTTCTCAATACAAATACATGGGTTTTTGAAATGTGTGAGAATGCTTTCATGTACACTTAATTCTTGCTGTAGCCTTTCTATGGCTTTTGGTGTAATCATTCTTTAATCAATGCAAATGTTAAACACTGCCTATTCTATGGTGATTTAATTGTAAATGCACAAACTCTATTCCCATTAAAAGATTGAAGAATCTATAAATCTTAAAAATTAACAAACAGAATTGTAAACATCGAGGCATTCATCGATGTGAAAGAGGAAAAATTATCTGGGAGTCATCCAAACTTATTAATGAGTGTTGTTGACATAAATAGATTGCACATTGGTGGACATAAACGAAGCCACAGACATTAACTTAGGCACTAAGGCGCACTTTGGAGAGATAGAGAAAACAAATTCTTCAGAGGAGAAACCATTTGTATTGCACATGGTTTAGCCCTTTATTCCAGACATTCAGAGACGGCCAGGTCACCCCGAAGCCATGACTCCTATGCCTGGCATCCATTTTTGCTTTGTTGGAAATTGAACACAAATGTTTGTGATTCCAATCTGTGTTCTTACCACTTCAGCTAAACGAGTTTTCAAACAGTAGAGCAATTTAATGTTCCATATAAAACAAAGGGCATTCCTTCTGCACTAAATCCACCAAGGACTTTTCATAGCTGTCTTAGTTGATGGTTTCAGGACTTTCTTTTGTGAGAGTGAGCCTCTTTCATTTGATTTTTCATAGAATTATCAGTCCAACCATGATTATCTGACATGTGGAAGATGGGTGGTTCACATTTTTGGGTCTTAATAATTTCATCTGGAAAATTGCCACACTCTAAAGGGTGTGCTGAAACTTCCCAGTCATCATGATCAGCAATCCTTTCCTTTGGTTTGTTGTTTATGATCTAGTGCCATCATTTTGTGCCTCATTCTGTGGTAAATATCAGTGGATTTGCATCAGATAGACTTGTCTGCCCTTCTTGCTGCGTTAATGATCATGTCAAGTTCTTGAAGTACTGTGCCCTGCCTTAATATGGTGAGGGCTATCTTGAAAAAGCTTATAGTATGCATTGTAGTCTGACTGCCACTGTTCAGTGGGCAGAAAAGATCTTCCTTCTTTCCCAAGTGTGCAAAATTAGCATTGGAGGATAGGAGATTGCACCGATTTGATGAAGAAACTGATCTATTAAGATATTCTACCTGGTGCTTTATCCCATTTTTTCTACTTTTCTTGCCGAGGCTGCTGAACTGTTTTCTGAACCATCTTTGCATCTTCATTATGCCCTATTTCATCAATGATCATGTCTCTTTTCTCTTATCTTCTCTCTCAAATTGTAGAATAAATTAGAGGGGAGGCGGAGGTTAGAGGGGTGGTTGAGTGAATAAGAAAGAGCTGCGTCTGCAGGAGTGAAATTGATGTGAAATTTGAGGTAAAAAAAGGAAATCATAAAGTGTGTAATTTAAAAAAAATATTTAGTTCTGCTTGTGCTTTTGATTGTTGAATGGAACTCATGACTAAATCCCATTCTCTATGCTTTTGTAAAGTTGCTGATGAAGCAATGAAGACAAAACATCCATATGTAATTTCGAATTATGTCATCTTTGCCCATATAAGTTCAGGTTGGGTGATAGTTTATACCTTAGTTTATTTTTCTCCTCCCCACCATCACTTTGGGATGAATGATCCAATCATTACGAATCCAATCCAATGCAGACATTTTATGGTTGGACATTTTTTTTCTACCCTGAGTCATTCTTTTGACAGTTCTCCACTTCCTGTTGGTTTTAATTGTTGCTTTGTTGGTTGCATGATTTTGATCACCTGATCATCAGAGTCTTCCAGCTTTGCTAGCAATGTGCTTTTGCTACATTCATAGCACCATCAGATAGATTTCAGTTGAAGCTTTAGCTTTGGTTTTTTATAGTACATTGCCACCACTGTAAATTCCAAATATACCCATAAGCATTTCTTTTTGAGTTTGCTGATTTTAGTCTCTATTTCTTCTACTGTTGATGAGCAGATGTTGGTTTAAGGATTTGTCACAGAAGCTTGGATATAAAATGAACCAGAGGCATCAAACTGGATTTGTGCTGTAGTCCACATTATTTAAACTATGATCTTGACTCGTTCATGAAAACACTTGGTGAAAATTGAATCAAACTAAAAGTTCTCACCTCATAAATCCAGCTGTTGAGCCTCTTTTGTGAGGCTACCATAATTGTTAGGCTGTTTTTACTGAGTCTTGTGAGCAGATTTTCAAGCCTCAAGTGAAAAAAAATTTATTACAAACATGAAATTGGTTTAATTTGTAGACATTAAACATTATTGCTGCTTTATGATTAAGTGGGATGAATGTAATTTTAGTGCTTGTTTAGATGATAAAAATGTAATTAAGGAAAGAATTGTAAAGAAAACAGTTAACAAATGGGTTTAGGATTTTCAAATTTGCATAACATGGTATGTTAAAAGTTGAAGTTGAGCTCCTTTGCTCAAAATGAAAGTTTTAATTAATTAATTATATTGGTATCCTATTTGTAGCTAGCAGGGCCTTTGAAAGTAAAACTGTTTTTTTTTTAATAACGTGCACTTAAAATTTTAGGATTTTCACTGACATTGTGCATTTTATGTAAATAATTAAGTACAACAAATTAAAATTATTAATTTCTTATCCTTACCTATCACAGTGGCAGAAGAAATTCAAGACTTAAGCCTACGGAAAACTGGAGATACTATGACAGCTGGTCTTCATATAAGCTGGACAGCTGGAGCTGAAACAGGACCCACTAATTATACAGTCAAAGTACAGAGAAAGGCGGCCATCAAATCAGAAAATTATGAATTTGTATCAAATGACATTGTGGAAGGTAAGTTTTTGTTATCTTTTTAAAATCATTAAAGATTGTTTAACTTAGGCTGCTACGGAATAAGGAAAGTCAGCCAAGAACCACACAAGATTGAATAAGAACATTTTAAAAGTTGTTTTGGAATGTTTTAAAGCATAAAAATCACTCAAATGGTTTCCAAAAAAAAAAAGAAATAAGCATCACCCTTCTCTTTTTCAGATGTGCAAGTGTCAAAAGAAAATAGTTTAAATTAGAAAGGGTACTGTCTTAATGATGTTTTTCTACTTAAGTAGAACATTCCTAACCCAACTTTATGTCATAGGCATTCATGATAAAAGAACGGGACAAACAAACTGTGATCTGTATTTTCAGTTCACAATCAAAATAAATAAAAGACTATCTTATACTTCTTCAAAGAAAAACTGTTTTTCCTAAACCAGTGTAGTTGTTTTAGGGATCAACATCGATTAGTTTAATTATTTTGAAAGATATACATTGTATCATTTTGGAGTCAAAATTCCGAATCTAGATCTAGCTCTGACACCAGAACATCAGAAAAAGCAGCCTATAGTAAAATTCGGTCATTTGCATGTTTTGTCATGGAACCCATTTTTTTTTTAAACCACCAAGTTTATATAAACTCATTACAAAAGTCTGGTTGACCTTATTTACTCACTACTTTTTACGAGCATCACTTCTTTTAATAGCCATTACTAATTTTAACAAAAAAAAAAAATGAGTTTGCCCGACAATCCATGCCTTGCCCTAACTTGCATGAATGCCAGTGATAAGATGGAGAGGCATGAGACCCCGTATTTTTTATTTATCTTAGTAAAGTGTCCTTGTATTATATACCTATTTCAGTAAGACATCCCTACAATTTATACTTACTGTGGTGAAAGATTTCCATATTGTTTGACGACGGCACTGTATGTGATCGATTGCTGCTTCATTGCTGCATTATGAGATCTATATGCTTTATGAAGTGAACCCACATGTGCTTTCCTACCTTCCTCCTTCACAGATCCCTCAGTCTTTGTGCCTACTAGTTGGCCAGCAGAGGACACTGGCTGGTTGTATGGTTTGGGTTGTTTAATAACAAATTTTGCTTTATCCATTTCTGCTGCTAAGACTATCTTTATAACTTCCATTGCACTTTCATGTCTTTTGTAACCTTTTGTAACAATTTTTGTGTGATATGTCCTATTGCTTTGCAGGCTACAACAACACCAATTTTGACAAAAACGACCTGCTTGCTTTTTGGGATTACAAAGTATCAGTGACAGCAGTTACGAGGAAAGGTAGCAGTGAAAGTAAAACGGAAGAGGTTAAAACAAGGCCTAATAGTAAGTGACATATTGGTAAAAGATAAAAGTTATTGAAAAAAGTCTTAGTTTTGTCAAATTTGAAACCAGTTTTACAGATGGATCGTCACTACTAATTATTATTGTTTTTTTACCTCACCAGTCACCTTTTGTTTGGCCAAAAGCGAATATCTATGCCAAGTATGAATCTAGCTTGAGATATGCACAAGCTTTTCACCTTAAACAACTGTACAGATAGAAAAAAAAAACTGCACCCCATAAATGCTTGGGACAAACCTTCTAATCTATGTTATGGACTTTTTTGACAAAGAAATTCAAGAATTATGTATTCCTTTAGTTTTCATAATTATCATATACAGAATGTCTACAAGAATTTATGGGGTGTATAAAAGCTGAGCCAACACAAAAGGCCTTTTAGAGAACGTAGATATACCTGAGTTCAAAATATCCATGACTAGCATGAGCAACATTTTGCAATATTTTACAAGTTGATTTTATAGATTAGCACAGTTCTAGTTGAAAAGATTTATTGAATTGAGGTTTTCAAAGTTTTGTTGTGAAAAGAGCAGACTGAAAATGAGTCAAGTTGATATACACACAAAATGTCACAAGCTATGTGATAGTCCTTTTCCTAAAAATGTGATGATTTTTACATGATTGATCTGAATCCTATTGTTAGTAAACCTGTGGCAAACCAAATACAATAGTTTCTTGAATTTTCCTTTTTTTTTTTTCTAATCAATAATAGACTTTCAAAAGTTCAGACATGGAGATGAGAGAGAGAATGTAGAAGGTGTTTATTAAGGAGCTGTGTATGAAGTTTAAATGTCCATTATAACTGCTGGGAACAAGAATGATACAAGTGAAAATTTTATAACTTTTTTTCAAAGAAGCAAACAATTTCTCATTTCTGTGCATTTTAGGTTCTGAAGTCGATAACCTTATATAAGGTGTATGGGGCATGAAGAAATTGATGGCAACAAGATAGTACTACTTAGATTATTATTTTCTTGAAAAACTGTGTTCTAGATTTTGTTTGTCATAATTTGGTGGGGAAAAAATTATACAAATGCATGGATTGGAAATTTTCTTTCTAAAATTGTGTCTTTTTCAACTAAAGTACTTTTTTTTATTCTTTCCCTTAATGTTCAGAAATATTAATTCAAAAGAGTGAAACCAATAGTAAAAAAAACTGAAATGAGTCAAAGTAAAAAAATATAGAAAAAAAATGTACCATAGAATAGATTTGAGTTACCTCTCAAGATGACATTAAATCACAATTGAGAAAATTATGATGTTGATTATTGTTAAAAGTAAGTCAAAGTTTTACCTCTCCAAGCAAGAAAGGGGAAAGGTCCATTTCACACTATGAGAAATACTCACACACACACACACACACTTTAAATGCTTTATAAATGTTATAAAACTATGTACTGGTGCAATAACAAAATACTTTTTCACTCTCAAGGTATTTAAAAAAAAAATTGGTTCTGCTAAACCGGATTTTTTCATTTTCTTTTCCAAAAAAAAAGTGACCTTTCTGCAACAAATTAAATGAAGTGTTTCCCTACATAATTGCTCTGTCTGAGATGGAAAACTGTGTTGCGTTCTCTATGGGACATAGAGATGGAACAATGGGTGTATCTCTTTGGGCAGGAAATTGCTTCAATTGCTCAGAACTAAAATTCTGACTACTGGTCTTCAAAGTTCATACATTTTCATAATGTACTATCTTTCTCAATCTACATGCCCCCTTTCATCAGTTACTTCATTTTTTTTTTGCTCTTGTTGAGCCAAATCTGATTCCATCGCTTCTGAGACTCTCTCTGCCTTTGCAAATATTGTTGAACACTTCCTCCTAGTTGCGTTGAAGTAGGCAATGTTTATGATGTTAAGGAGCCTCAACAAGCAAATACCTACATTTCTTACAGAAGAAAGTACAGTGGAACACACTTAACCAAAAACGGCTGAACAGAAAAAATGGCCAAACCAAAAAGAAATTGAAATAATTGTGGTTCTCCATTTTTCCCCGAGATAAAAGCTACAGTAAACTGAAATCGTTGGCCAGCATACTATGGCTGAACCGAAAGGAAATTTAAGCAAAAAATCGGCTCTTTCTGACACACCTTTCCCTCCCTAATCTTTATTGCAATGCAGTGCTGCTGTCAGTCATGAGTCAACAAGGCCTAACATCAACCTCTCTCTTGCTACATAAACAGTGCTAGCAATGGGCTTAGAGTTACATGCTGGTCAGTACGAGCCATCTAGGCCTATCCCAGTGCAGTCTCTAACAGTAACACCGAATCTTCAAAGCCAACGAAACATTGTTGCATCACTCGTCACTGTCTGTGCGCATGGCGCTCGGCAATCAGGTGTGGTCATAAACCGGGGCGGGCTGGTCAGAGGACAAACTTAGGTGATGTTAAATTGTTTGCAGTGGTTCAGGCTTGCACAAGCATTGTTACGGTCACTAGATCTTGGACTAGAAGTGCCTTGAAATTGAAAGGGGGAGGGAGAGGGAGATCCTAGCTCTAGAAAGAAAAGATAGGTGGGGAAGGAAGAGAAAGATAGATAAGCTTAAGCAAAGAGGGATTGGCTGATTTTGTTTTGTGTTACACAAGTGTGGATGCCAGCTGTTGTTGATTGGCTTAGAATACAGATCTTAATAGAATGGACCTAGCCTTTTCTAGTGATATCTCCATTCTAGATTTGCTTTACATTGTACGTGTCAGTTAATCAGAGTTCCCTCATCTCTCTACACCTAGTCTAAATTAAAGTTTTTCACTTCACAAAATCCTCCCAACCTAGACTTCAATTTTGAAGCAAAGTCAAAAAGAAAACACACGACTTACTCACTGGAGTTTAAATTTCAAGTCATGAAAGAAGTTGATGTGTAAAAGTTGACAAAAACATAAATCTATCTCAATCACAGAATTCCGATTGTTTTTTTTTTCATTGTAAATTTCATGGCTTATTATGATCCTTTATTTTTTTTTGTTTGTTTTATCTTGAACTATGCTTAAACCAAGATATGCTTAAACCAGAATTGAAATTAGACCCCCAAAATTTTCGGTTTAAACGTGTTCCACTGTATGGGAGAATAGTGGCTGATTGCTGTCTTTTTTTATCGCAGCCATAGAAATCTAATTCGAATCAGATGAATTTAGAGCACAGATTTGATGTGAAAATCTTTGTTTTGATCAGACATCAATCTCAGGCTACGGATTGTAGGCCAGAGTTAAGAGTCAGATCAAAAGATGCCAGATAGCTTAACTGTTGGTTGATCACATATAAGTATCTAGACTATCATAGAAGGCTTTTTACTGTAATTAAATCTTGGGCTTCTTAGATTTAGGATAGAATAAAGGTTGTCATTGATGTGCTTATAAATCATAAACAAAATGAGAGAATTGAGAATCATGCACAATTGAAAGGAAACCCATTTGTTTATTTGTGCATTTTAATGATGGTTTCTCTTGATAAATACATGCACAAGAAAAGTTTTAAGATCAGAAACAGTGAGCGCTATGTTTACATAATTGTTAAAACCCTCTTTTATTATTACATGATCAAATTCAGTGGTTACTCTTAGCTTTTATGTCAAATTGATTCTGATTGCTTTCCATCATTTGTCTTTCCACCCGGTGCATGTTTTCTTTGTGGAGGTAGAAAAATTCTTGTGCTATTTAAAGTAATTTAAGGCATGAAAAAATCTTTTTAACAAAATTTATTCTTACAAACATCAAAGTAAGAACTTAACTAATGTCAATGTCACATTTTATCTTTCAGCTTAACAAAAATCCATATTGCAGCTAAAAATACTGTAGGGTAAAGACAACTTTACAACTGGTAAAGATAGACCTTCCATGTTTGTAATTTTTTTTTTAAATAAAAATCTGAAAATGTGTCACTTGATAGGTTCTTATACTTTATATAGAGTAATGTCTCATAAAGTTAGAATTTTAAGACTGGGCCATTTAACTGTAGATGTTTCCTTTTTCTTTTTAAATCCTGAAGACCAAAAAAAATTATTTTTTTAGATCTCTTCACAAAATGATGATAGTCTCATGCAATTTTCATCATCTAAAAGCCAAGAAAAGTATGTATTTGAATCCCTCAATATTTTGGATGTAAAACATTTTAAAAAACATGCTCACAAAATATCATTTGCCTAGGATCATTACAGATTTGGTCAGTGTTAACATAATACGAATAATGAATACTGAAATTTGTTTAATATACTTTCTTCTTTTTAAAACACCTGGATTGATTGGTAAAAATTATTTTGCAATGTAAATGCAGATATAAAATATAAAAAACATAGCACATTGATATTTTTAGTATCATTTTTTTTTAACCTTTTTCTTTCTTTTTCTTCCCTTTAAGGGTCAATATGTCCTAACTTAGACGTGTATAGGGACTGAAGCCCCCCCCCCCCTCCCTAAAAAAAAGCAAACAAACATACAAAACAAATCAGTCTATTAGCTTCAGAAACCTAATTTTTGCAATCTACATGGAAAGGAAAAAAAATGTACTTAACAGCATTTTTATTCCATAAAATCATATATATTCGTATTCAAAGAGAATTCAATGTGTAAGAATATAATAGGTGAAGCTTATAATTACAAATTATACATTATCTTTTTCATTTTTTAGATAAGTAGTCAAACTAGAAGCTTGTAGCATCTCACTTAAGCAAATCTTAAGGCACCAACAAACTGACACAGACCACTGCCCTATTTATCAGATAGTTATAGCAGCAGTGGTGGTATAATTGCTGCAGGCACAAGACAGTAAACTGAATGCCCATGAGGTAACGTCATGGAACAGTTGAATGGCCTTACTAACGGCTCTTAGCATCAGTTCTTTGTGTGCTGAATTCTTTGTTTGTTTTCAGCCTTTTGTTGACCCCATAAGTTACCAAACTAAAGTCAAAGATATCTGGTCGTACCATCTTCTTTATAACTAAGAGCTCTAATGGATGATAAGTCAAGTCTTTAAGTTTACTTTGCAAGCTGTGTATTTTATGCTGCCTTTTACAACACATTATTATGTTTTTGCAAATGAAGCAATTAACTCCAGGCTCTCAATCTATAAGTTTAAATTGATTTTGTTCTCAGTTCCTGGCACCGTCACAAATTTCAGAGTTGTGTTGGATCCAGACGATGCACAGAAATTCACTCTGTCATTTAACTGCCCAGATGAGACACAACGTAATGGAAGACTTAAAGAATATGTTGTGCAAAAAAAGCATGAGGTAAGTTCTGGGGGGTTTGTTCTTAATTTTGAGACAAAACTTTCTTTCTTACTTTTGTTGTTTAAATTTTGCTCTAGTTAAGGACCGTTTGCCTCCCTTTCAATATGTTGAGATAGTCTGATGAGAACCTGCAAAAAAAAAAACAAAAACTAAAAAAACAACAGAATGTATGTGTGTTTTGTTTGTTTGGGGATAGGGAGGGGTATGGATACAATGGTTGAAGGGGGGAGAGGGAGGGTTGCCAACAATCTGACTTCCATTTAGGATTGCATTCTAGTTTAAAGGTTGTACATGGAGAGCGAAAGGGTAAGAAGTCCCTGCATGGTATTGCAAGTTTGGGTGTTCCCATTGATTCTGAGACCATCTTAAGTTTTTTTCACTTTTCTTAGAGCAAATTGAGACAATCAAATAGCTGTTATTCTGCAGACCATGTTCAGCCCAAAGCCTTGCAATTTTGCCCATCAACAACAGAATTTTGAATCTTGTGATTCTATCAAAGTCTAAAAACCTTTAAGCTATCTTTAAACTACATCTGAGGGGAGGGATGTAAAAAAATAGAGAAGAATGATGATACATCATGTTATTTTCGTCTCTTGTTTTAAGTGATGCTATCAGAATAATCTTTGGCAGGTTAAAAATGCACAACTCTTAGTTTGACACAGTAAAAAGCAAAGAACAAAGTTTAAATTTATGTTGCATTCTTTTTCGCCATCCTCTCCCTGTCACCATGTCTGCATATTATAAACCAAGCAAATTAAGTGTAAATTAAAGAAGCTTAACTTGAATGGATAGTTTTTTTTTCTAATATATGCATATAGTATTCAAATTTGATTGAACTTGCCTGTCTAAAGAAGTTGTGGTATTTCATCCTGTATTATTTTGGCCTGGAAGTTTGCTGTTTTATAGATGCTTTTATTATCCTTTAGCTGCGCTTTGCAAATTACTGTTGGTCTTAATAGCTTTTTCTCTCTGTTTTTTTGAAGGACAAGACAGAGGAGGACACCATCAATCACTCAGATTCTTGCAGCTTTTCCATAGGAAACTTTAAAAGTAATCTTAAAGTTGGACAAAACTATACATTTCGGGTAATTTTTTTTTCATACCTTTTTCTTTTGCTCATCACTTCTGCTGTTATTAAATGCACTGTGTATGGAAATAACTTTCTATGTACACTCAATTTGTGATCAGCAGGGTATAAATGAATTTGCATTTGATTGTGTATTAATATATAGAACAACAGTATTCAAGCGGATTTTAAGAAAAAAAATTACCCATCAGTTTTGAGAGTCACTGAGGTCTTTAAGATAAAAAGCAGTGAATAGATATTGAGCACTTCTGTTTGCCAGTGCATTGACCTCTTCCGTGACTCTAGTTATGCCCCTATTAACTTTTGAGCTAGTCAGCCGGCCTTTTTGGCAGGATTAAAATTGGATTTTGTTTTGTATTTGTTAATCAGGTTTGTGTAGTATGCTGGTAGCCATGTTTGATGTGGTCTCTACTACACACATCATAATTACAAATAGATTTCAGTTCAAATGAATATTATCAAGCTCAGCTTTTGTTGTAATTTAAGTTTCGCAGGCAATTTTCATCTTAACACATGTATATCTTATAGAGATTCTCTTTCTCTTTTCATTCCCTCCTTCATGGTCTCACACTATCCTGTATAATGTCTATCTGCTTTTCCTCTCTCTCTGTCTCTCTCTCTCTCTGTCTGTCTGTCTGTCTCTCTCTCTCTCTCTCTCTCTCTCTCTCTCTCTCTCTCTCTCTCTCTCTCTCTCTCTCTCTCTCTCTCTCCCACTCACCTACTCTCTCTCACTCACCTACTCACTCACACTCACCTACTCGCTCACTCATTTTTTTTTTTTTGTTGCTTTCGTGCACTTTCTCCCATCTTATCACTCTCTCTCTCTTCCCTCTTCCCCCCCCCCCCCTTTTTCACACATTTTCATCACTTACTCACACACACACAAACACACTCTCTCCTTCTCCATCTTCTGTCTCTACTTTGTATTTTATGAGCCCCCCCATTCTCTCCGCCCCTTTCTCTTCCCTTGATTATCTTAACAGAAAATTTCCTTCACTAGAACAAACCACAGAAATTAATTTCTATTGTACAAGATGGCGCCTGTGATGCTTTGCCCAGATAATGCCAACTCAGCCTGTCAGATCAATCTCCTGGAAGGCTATAAATTTATGCCTGCTAGCCAAGCATAAAGTTAAAATTGTCTTATAGGGCAGAAAGTGAATTCTTGTTGGTCCCTGGAACTAAATTACTGCATTGAGAGCTAAAGCTTTGTATGTGGGCAGAAGGAAAAGGTTAAGCCAACCCATTTATTTTGTTGGTAAATTTTCCCTTTGCCTCTTGGGGCTAGGTAATATACAGTTAATCTTTTCTAAAACAAGTGAAAGTTTAAACTTCATATAAGTCATCACTTGGTCAAAGTTTGGAATAGCAAACTGAAGAAAGGCATATATTATTGTATGGAAGTTGCCAGGAAATTTCCACGATACTTTCCACCCCTCAGTCTTTTTTTATGCCTCTTCTAAGGAGCCTTAATTCAGTTGTTTTCTGTCAATTTGTTTTTAAAAGACGAATCTGCAAATGATAACAGGTGATCTGTGAGACACGGGGAACTCTGTTCTATTTTTAATTTTCCACATCTAAGGTTGAGAGAGAGAGAGAGTGTGTATGTGTCATGTTAAACATTTTTTTAAATATTCACATTTTATGTTTTGACTGTTGATAGGTCAAAGTGATCAATGACAACTACACTGGTGACTTCAATCTTGGAAAGACCCATATGATCTCGCCCAAAGGTAAAGAAAGTTAAGCTCTTGACCATTTGAATTCCCATCTCTCTCTCTCATGAACAATTTTTTGTTTACAAGATATATATGCAGTTGACTCGCTGTAAATAAGACCAAAGCATAAGTTGTTTAGAGAGGCACAGCAGAGATAATATAGGCATTTTTACTAGGCCTCCTTGCTGAGATCCTATCTTTTAACACTTTTAACCTGAGCGGCCATACACTGGTCTGTAAGATTGAAATTAGGAAACACACATCACGATAATGATAGCTATGAATTTCCCAATGGGTAAAAGAGTGAAAATTGGCATGACGATATATAGTACGACGTTTCAACTTTCATTTCAACACCAATTGACCCTAGAGGGGTTCTCAGAATTGACAGGAGCAACTTCTAAACAAAGAATATAGAGCGGGCCAGTTCAGTATGTTCTTTTTTTTTTTTGTTTTTTGAGATAACTATAGGCTTAGATTTATTACTCTAATATTCAAATTTACCCAATGAAGACAGGACTTTGCACACATAAAGACATGCATCAGATGAACTGAGCAAGAGCAGATCCAGGCAGCTACAAATGGTTGTACTATTTTTTATGACCAGTTATATGGAATTATTAGCTTTTAGAAATGTGTTGTTTTTCACATTGCATACATTTCAATAAACAAAACACAAAAAGTAATCAACATATAACAATGATTTTTTTTTATTTTCATAAAATTCATTTATCTGTGATCATTATGATATATAACACTTTAGATTTACCTCTTATAATGACAGCAATGCACACAAAACAAAAAGATACCCTCCCTCTCCTATTTTACAACCTTCCAAAACCCTATGTCAAAACGTAGAATGAGCCCAGTGCTTGAAGATTAAATGCAAGAATTGAGCTCAAAGACTCAGCCCTGCCTTTGCAGATGTTGGCTGAAGGATCTCCCCTGCAAGATATGTAGATTTGTGAACTTTAAACAATTTTTTTTCAATTGCAGAAACCTTCATGCTTTTCTCTTTTATGAACAATTAGAAAAAGAAAAGTTTCAAGGCTGAAGATTGAACATAGATAGCTTACAATAATAAATTTGTCAAAGATAAATCTTTTTTAATAAAGTAAGCAGCACAGAATAATTAAAAAAAAAAAAAAAATGTCTAATCTCAGAAGGGGTGTTATGCTGAGTGCTTTCAAATCATATCATTATTATACTGGATACAGCAGAAAGTTATTTCCCCTACTGTGGTTCTGATCCATCCATGTTGTCTGCTTCAAGCCAACCGACAAAACAATCTACTTGAGATACAAAATGTTAGAAAAATTAAACATCTATTTGCGATGGAAATCATGGGCACTGCCTGTCAATAAACTAGTTATATCAAGGCTCTATTATTACGGTTTTAATTTTTCATGTGGCAACAAAAGAACTGTGTAATGAATTTCAGTGCAAGAATGCTTATTAGTAAAAGAAAAAGGAAACACTATCTATCCCTTTCCATTGGTTGTAGATTGAAGAAATAATGAAAAAATAAAATTTTTCTCATCATAGTCTATTTTCTATGGCATGTTTTCCTGAGGCATGCACTTTGCCAGATTAATTGCACATAGCACTAGGAAAACTCCGACTAGTTCACAATATGTGATAA
>JAWDGP010001777.1:0-45000 GCA_033675545.1 Elysia crispata
GCTTGTAAATCAAAATTCAGATTTGAACATAACATTAAATGATTAAGTAAACATAATTGTAATCAATACAATTCCATGCCTCATATAGCTGCAGATCCATTGCACTTATACATTTGATTCCATACATGATACAAGTTATAACAATGTTGCTTTTGTAAACATATTTGAGTGAAAGTTTAGGCCTAAGACATTATGTTTTGTTAATATTCTAAAAATGTCTTTTGATTCTCTTGATGAATGGTATAAATTGAATGAAATCATATAGTAAGATATTTTTCATCTTTTGAAATAGTAAAATGAAGAGGAAAAAATATCCTACTTTAAAAAAATTTTGACTCAGTGGTTCCACAGCGGAACAATTACTCTGCCTCGATCTGACCTTTTGCACTGGGTCGCTGTAGGATCACACTAGATGGGTTACCTGAGCCGAAGCTAGCACACTTCCTTTCATCGATAGACTTAAGTACAGCTTTTTAAAGTGCTTTTAGTACTGTACTTTAACTATGTACAGTATTGTTGTGCAAGTTACATAAATAAAAAATTTATTTAACAAACTTTACAGTGATTTACATTTTGATATGAAGAAATAACATGCATCTAAAATCATAGTGCAATGATCTGTCTGGGTACAATGATTTCTTAGTTTAGGTCGTAATTTAAAAAAAAATTCATTTAAAAAAAAACCAAAAGGTAAAAATCATTTTTCTTTTTTTAGAAATCCAAATCCTCAGTAATTCTTCACTTTCAGTTATTTTTTCTAGGCCTGATGTGAAAATAATGAAAGTTATTGTTGAAAGAGTGTCGGACTTGCACTGTTAGAAATTGCTGTATTTTTTTTGACAAAACTTTTGCTGTGTATTAATATGTGAGGCAGCTGAGGAATTTCAGTTGTAAGTCGCCACTAACGATTTTGAGTAACAGCGCTATAAAGAAAAATATTGATTTTTGATCTATGTGGAGTTATGGTCATAAATGCAATCTATAACCTTTTTTTCATCATACTCTGTGAATAAAACATTTGAAAACAATTGTTTAATGTGTTTATTTTGCATTTTTGTGAGGCTACCTCTATCGCTCTGTCGGCGCACACAAAAATTTCCCCTAAATTGAGGGTTACAAAGGGACGACTTTACACTGGCTTTACCTGAAAATAAAAACATTCAAGCATCAAGTATTTGATATCAAAATTTTGGTTTTTGTCTTTTGAGTCTGTGATATGTGCGCATGAAATCTAAAACAGAATCTAGTGCACATCCTTCATTTGAACTATTTGATCGGTTCTCAATTTAGAGCGAAATACAAACGAGGTTTCCATCGCTGATTAATATCTACTCTTTGTAACTCATAAACATTGTAAATTTTATATATTTATATTTATATTTGCCTTAAGGGTATTAGTTGAATATGCTTTAAAATAGACAGCATGTTCTTTGTTTTGTCGAAGCGCTTGTGATTTGTTGTGAAACCAATGGCGTCCGACGCATCTAGATTTAGATCCAGAGACACTGTTCATTATGAGCTATGCATTATTGCCGCTCTATTAAATAGATTTATTGCCGTCAATGACGACACTGCACTAGACCAGAATTATGCAGATCATCAATTAAATGAACTTCAATAGTGTATATGGATTCATATATTAAAAATATTTTCAAAGACTGAAAAAAAAATGTCCAAATGAAGCCGACTTTTTTCTTTTTGTAAATTTTCCTTTTAATTAAAATTCTAGTAAAAGTAAACATTTATGAAAAAACAAGTGTGGGCATATATTACAAATTCTACTTGGAAAATCCACTGAGTATCAAAATAAATGGCTTGATGAGATACATCATAAATACAAGTATTTTTATTAAAATGTTATATCGTCAAATGTAGATATTGATGATTTTTAAAAGACTATAAACCACGAAAAATGTAATTAATAGATATAAATATTGATCATTCACTCATTCATTATTATTATTCCACTTGATTTCATGTGGTATACAGAAGTGGTTTTGTGAGTGGAAATGTAACAAAAATGACAAAAAAGAAAGGAACCAAAACTCTAAATGTTATTTTCTTAAAAGTGGGTATCCGTAGGTAGGAATCTTTGAAAGACAGTATCTCAGCTTCTAATAACAGTTTTAAAAAGCTGGTAACGCCATTCTCTTTAGAAATGTTTGGTCTTTCAGAAAACATAATAACTTAATATGCTCAAAAATCGACTTAAGATTAAAAATCCCTGGCTCCCTCACATATACTAAAACAGAAAAAAATGTAACGGCTATTTTTAAAAAAAATTTTTTTACTTGATTTTTCACGAGGGATTGGGGAAGATAAAGCATTTTGCAGTCTTTCATCTTGAATACATGCCGTAGGCACATGTACTAAAGTAGTGGAGTGTTTGGACTCAGTCTTTGTCATCATTTATACTGTTAATAATAACAGATTACTTTTAATGCACTCACAAGTAGCATGTTTGGTTTGCTTGTGAAAGTCAAAAGTTTGCTTAATTTCCTAGATTTTATGAAACAAAAAAACCCCATTAAGCTTATACTTCAAAATCTTCAAAATGAGAAATGTAAATAAATTAACTAAATAATGTATTGCCTTTCATATTCTCTTTCTGTACCTCCACCTATATTTCAGTGTAATTCAAAATATTTACAAACTTAAATGATAACTTAAGGAACAAAGTTCTATTTGCAAAAATCTTCATCTTGATTTTTACAATTTAATGAAATGAGATCACCGTTGTTTTGATTATCATTGTTTAATGAAAAAAATAGTATGTTTTATGTTTCTATGGGCCTCAAAACTTAGACTGATCAGATATAAACTGCAGTAGAAACTTTCAGATAATAATAAGACACCCATCAATAACGGACTGTAGCTTAAAAAAACATCCCTTACTTGAAATTTCACAGAAATATTTACTAATACTTGCTGAATAAAGTGAAGTAAATTTTTCAATAATTATGTGTACAGATTCTTTTTAATCATTTTTTTAATTGATTAAAGTAATAAAAAAATGTTGTTCAAGACAACTTTAAAACATTAAGCACTATGTCTAATATGTATGATTCTGTATGCGCAGAGTTAAAAGAACAACTTTGTCTCAAAGAGGACATGCAGCTTTAATTCAAAAGATTTCAAAGGATTCAAACAAAAATGCTGCATGTTAGAAGGTGGTGAATTTGGAATTTTATTGTCAAAATTCAGGATTAGCCATCAGATAAGCAACAGGCGGGCAAGCTAATGAGCTCAAAACTGTGCTACCCACATTCCATCTGTCATTAATGATCCTGGTCAGGAGGTCAGTGGAGGACAACTGAGTGATCTGCTGCAGCAGAGAAACTGAGTTACCTTATTGTGCTTCACAATATTCTGTGTTCTGACCTGTTTCAATTTTCTATTTTTAAGTTCGTAATGCTGACTCGATCAGACAGAATGTTTTTTTTTTGTTATTTTTTGGTTGGGGGTTGAGGGGAAGGGGAAAAAATTGATTAAGTTCATCTTGTTATTTTTTTCTTCATGACAGGGATCTGCCTCAGTATGGACACAAACAGTGGCAGTCTTACTTTGGTCGTACCTTTGATGTCTACACAAAGCTTTGGAAATTCCAGCAGCAACACAGGTCATTTCTTAAAGCAACTGTATCTTGTCTACTAAGTTATTGAGTCCTTTTCAGATTTTTATGAAAAAAAAATGTGGAGGCTAGTGCAACGCAAAGTCTGCTATATTTTAACAAATATTTTATGAGTGCTTCTTCTGTCTCTCTCTCTCTCTCTCTCTCTCTCTCTCTCTCTCTCTCTCTCTCTCTCTCTCTCTCTCTCTCTCTCTCTCTGTCTCTCTCCCTCTCTCTCTCTCTCTCTCAGGCTCTCTTGGTCTGCCTGTCTCTCTCTCTTGTATCTCTCTCTCTCTCTCTCTCTCTCTCTCTCTCTCTCTCTGTGTCTTTTTGTCTGTATTTCTCTCTCCTCTCTCTCTCTCTATCCATCTGTCTGTCTGTCTGTCTCTCTCCATATATATATATATATATATATATATATATAATGCTAAATTTTTTGCAGTGCTAAAGGCTCGCACACTCATTGTTACCGTTACTAGATCTAGGACAATGAGTGCCTTGATATTGAAAGGGGAGGGGGAGGGGGATTCTAGCTCCAGGAAGAGAGGATAGATGAGGAAGGAAGAGAATAAGAGATAAGCTTAAGCAAAGAGCGATTGGCTGATTTTATGTTACACAAGTGTGGATGCTGGCTGTTGTTGATTGACTTAGAATACCGATCTTAATAGGATCAACTTAGCCTGTTCTTTGTCAAAGCACATGTTATCCCCACTCAGATTTGCTGCACATTGTACGTGTCAGTTCATCAGAGTTCCATCATCTCTCTAGACCTAGTCTGAATTGAAGTTTTTCACTTCACAAAATCCTCTCGACGTAGACTTGAATTTTGAAACAATACCAAAAAGAAAACACAAGGCTTACTCACTGGAGTTCAAACTTCAAGTCTTGAAAGAAGTTGATGAGAAAAAGTTGTCAAAAACGGAATTCTGTCGCAAACACAGAATTCCAAACTCTACATTGTTGACAATTCTTGGCAGCAGACAAAAGATAGAAAAGACAAATGGAGAAACCAAACTTCTTCCAAACACCAAGAAAATGAAGCATGCCAGTCATGAGGACATGGAAGCAGCATTGTATGCTTGGTTCAAGCAAGCTCGTACATTAAATGTGCCTGTCTCAGGACCTATCCTGATGGAAAAAGCCTCAGAAATTTCAAGGTCGATGGGCTTAGATTTCACCCCCCAATGGCTTATTATGTCCCTTTATTTTGTTGTTGTTTTATCTTGAACTATGTTTAAACCGAAATTGAAATTAGACCCCCTAAAACTGTGGATTAAACGTGTTCCAATGTATATCTGTGCGGCACTGTGTGGAAAAATGTTCTTTTACTATGAAGTATCTATCATGTACTCTCAAGTTGTTCAAATCTTGATCAATATCAACATTTTTTTCACAACTGATCTATTTTTTTCTGTTTTATAACAAATTTTGCTGTGTGGAGTACAGATTTGTTTTTTGTTTTAACTTTATGTCTGTATTACATCTTTTACTTCAATTTGAAGATATAGAAATATTTTCATTATCTACAGAGCTATACTCGATGCAAAATATGGTCTCAAAAGATGGCAGATTGGAGAGATAGCATCCAAGATTGGACAGCTGTATTATCACTACTAGTGAGCATATATCTGAAAATGTTTTTAATCTTTCTTTCATTGTTATCAAGCATGATTTATGATTAAAATGAGTAGGTTGGGAAGACAACTATGTAAAAGTAATGCAAACTTCACAAAAGCTAGACTTATTATCCTCCAGAACCATGCAAAACGTGCAACTGCTTAAAAAATATTTCAAAGGAAAAAACAATTTTAAAGCTTCGGAATTTTAAAAACTTTTTAGGATACCCTGGATTGCTAAAGCTTATATATCTATTATGGATCTAGTTGCAATCTGTTTAACTTCTGCAAGACAAATTGAGAGGTGCAGGTTAATGAAATGGCTTAACTCGAATTTTCTATTTTTCCTTGCTGACAATTAATGAATTTGGTCGATATTTTAGATATAAAACAGTATAGAAGTACGAAATGTTCAAAAAATGCAGAAATGGGAAGTAGTGTTTTCCTTCGTAGCCGCTGCTCTGGAAGGAAAGGCGGCGATGACGGTTATTCATAAAATACTGACCTATCAAATCACTACCACTTTCCTGTACAGAACAGCAGGCTTTCGATGACTTTTTTGTTTTACTCTGAAGGAGGTCAAATTTTATTTAATGTTTTTTTCCAGTTTTTTAGTCCATGATAGTAAAATAACATGTCTCTTTTCCATATTTAAACTTCAAAAATAAATTTGTTCTAAAAGATTGATCTGCTTTTAAAATTGCAAAAAAATATTGAGAACAGTCTTTTATTGTTCTTTGGTATATCATATCAAATTTGGCAATAAAATCTGTAAAATTAATTGCAATAAATATATAATGAATTTTCAATGCATTTTTTTAGCCTAAATACATAACTTCCTCACTGTGTAAATAGTCGTTTTGGAGGACAAAGTGGAAAATGAGGTCAAAGTTGCCTGGTATAATATAGATGATGGATGGAAAACTTTGAAGAGTAAAATGAACTGAAAATTCTGTTGAACTTTCTGTGGTTGGAAAATACCAGTAGAATATAAGACTTACAAAATAATTAAAGCTCACTGAAAATGAGATGTCTTGATCAGTTTGCAAATATGTAAAAAAAGGTAGTTAAATCGCCTTCCATTTTTTGTATATTTGTAATTTTCCCCCTGTGCCATTAACGCTTTTTTTTTTTTTTTGCAGTTTGAGGACAAGTGAAACAAATTACTTGAATGAGTCTTTCTCCTTCTACTCAGCAATACGAATGAGAGCATACTACTCCAAAGCCAGCAAGGAAGAAAGGTGCAAGATAAGGATTTGATTCCCTTGGAAATTTCAGTTTATTTGTCTAAGTCCTTGAGATAAAAATCTTGTTTTTAGGGCTTTAATGTTTTGCAAAGCACCCTAGAAAATGTAGTAAAACCAAGTGTATTAAGCAACTAGATGATTTCTGCACAGAGATAAATTATAAAGGATATTATCTAAGTACAGTAAAACACTGTTAAACCAAAAATGTTTTTAAAAAATACTTGGTTTAACTAGAATTTTTCTGGATCCACATTCCTCTTATACCGAGGTTGAACCAAAATAAGATTAAATAAATGAATATATTTGAGGTCCCTAAAATTTTGGTTTCACAGTGGCCAGGTGAAGACGTCTATAATCCATTTTAGCTAATTTAACATAATATTTAACTAGTAATATAGTGCCATTGTAGTCGCAAGCTCTCTAAAGTAAATCAGGATAATATTCCTTTGACAGGCCTGACCTTATGGTGAAGAAACTGAGGTACTATGCTCGCTTCATTGTTGTGTGTCTTCTCCTGAAAAAGATGAAGTTGGTCCGAGACTTAGTTCGGGTTAGTTTGAAAACTTCGCAAAATATACCAAAATAATTTCTTTTCTTTTTCTTTTTGATTTCTTGATGAAGTTGAAACATCCCTTAAAGTAATTTTTTTTTAAAATAAATTTTTACTGTTCAGCTCTCTTATGTAAGGGATGATGGTTATATTGATCCTAACTTATAAGACTCTAAGGCTTAATTAGTATACGTTAAATATTCAAGGTGTATAAGTAAATCATATATTTCATAGATATAAACCTTAATTTATCAGTTCCTTTTTCTGTTAATCTCTCATTTCACATGGGAGAATTTAGCAATTCACCTTACATTTCTTTCCTTGAGCTTATGTTTACAGGTGAGGTTTTATTATGCAATACAATTAAAAATGATAGATATTTTGATTTAAGTTCTGTCCGAAAACACCTATGTGATGATTCTAGATAACATCTCAAAGTGCTTATTCCTTATCTCAAATAGATGAAAGATATTTAAAATCATGTTTTTTAAGATTCTAAAACTCAACCCCCTATTTTCATTTTGGTAAAAATTCTTTTGCAAAAATGGCTAGTTTGTAACACAATATTTATTTTCAGGAACTGGCTAAACAGATTGATGATTATACCGGAACATATGAGCCTGAGGATCAGATGGAGTGGAACCTAGTTTTAGGTGAAATCAAAGCTTTTATTGAGGTACTACAAGCATGTTTACACAAGAAATGTTTTAGAATTTGTTGAAACCATTGCGTTCAGATGTTCGTCTCAGTTTAATCTCTGAGGTACCAATTCCATGTGAGGTTTGAATCTTATTTCCAGATAGTCTGTAAATAAATTTTATGTTTGAATTGATTCGGAGTTGGTAAATATGACAGTCATGCAAGGAATAAACTTTTGATCATTTACATTTTGCTTTCTACGTCTCAGTTGCCTCCAAATCCAACTATATTTGCTATAATATAAGATATGTGATAGTTTTCAAATGGATCTAACCTGGTATTAATTTGAGACCAAATCAAGACAGATTTTTTTTAAATGACTGACCTTGGGGCAGAAGAGCCACTTTCTTCAGCAGTAGATGAGTGATCTACTGCATCTTTTCTTTTTTTATTTATCTATCAGGGGTGAATACCTTTTCAGACACCCTCTTGAGTCCTGATAGTTGATTGCACTATTCTTCATTTTGCAGTTTAGTCTGTGTTGTCCTCTAGGAGTTGATTTCACTACTAGTAGAGTATCTCTCACCCTCAGGAGTGATTCGTGGCACTCACCATCTTGGTCAATTTTCTTTAGCTTGCATTAAACTGGTCACTAGCTTTTCCTATGTTTTTTCAAAGTCTAGCTGTGTAGCTCAAGTGACGTTAGTTTTCTGCAGTAGGCTAGCAGTTGTTTGTTGATGTCTGTCCCTTTCCAGACCGGTAAACCTTATTTTTTTCTCCTCCATAAATTTCCCTCAAAGTTAGTACTTTTTCTATGTCAGGACAATTTTCAATTAAATAGTTATCTACTCAAGAATTTGGGGCTTCATAATTAATTAAAAAAAATATTGAGTAGATGTAGGCCTATATAGAAGTTCCCTATTATATGTTAACTGAAGTATCACAAATGACACTTTCGATTTATGCTTGAATTTTGATTTATATACTTCTCAGAAATCTATCATGAAGTTATCCATGATCAAACCAACCTTATTAACTTAAAAAAAAATGAAAGAGAAAAAGAAAAACTATAAATAAAGTGTTGTAGGGAAGGTTCTGGCAATGAACAAAGTTATCTTAATTTTTCTTCCTCTCTGATGGATATTGATGCAAGTGTTTTTAGTCAACTTGAGTTTTTAGAAAAATTTTGGCGTACTCTTATCTTTTTTTTTTAACTTATTGTTTTATGCTCCTCATGATGCTTGATCTACATTTCTTAGAAGTAGCTATGACCCTTGTAACTTGTTAAGTTTACAAAGTCAACCACTGTGGTTGAGTCCCATTAAAGGAAAACATTTTCAGTAGGTATATCTCATCACCAAAATAACAATTATTGGGTGAAATCGGCTAGCAATTCACTTCATTCGTACATATATAGTTTACTACTGGATGGCTCCAGGGATGATTAGTTACCTTAGATTCTCAATTATTTTATATGTTTATTAGCCTTACCCTCTTTGTCATGTTTTTGGTCACATTTCCTTTATTCTGTATATGATTCATGATTCTCAGGAGGTCAACCCTATCGCTTTACATTTAGCCTAATGTTTTCTTTTATATTTTTGTGCTTAAAACTTGTTCTTTTTTTAAAGAACGGTTCGAATATAAAGTAGAAAAGAAATAGTTTTTTAGAACATACTTATGTACTTCTCGGTCTTCATCACCTCAGAATGATCTTCTCGATGAAACTGATGATATAAAGATTCAATTTTAGCTACCTTTTAAGTCAAAAAAACATGAAACAAAAAAGAATATATACCGTTATTAAAACAAATGTTATTAATCAAAAGAAGAATCTTGATTGGAAAGACTTATAATTAATGGTAGTAATGGACTTCTGTTTGTGTTATTGTAACATTAGGAGGAACTTGTTTCAAAATGTTTGCTGCTTCTAAACTGATTTAGATTGTCTAAGCTGACTGCATTTAGATTCCTTGGCAAGAGCAAGAGACTGGTGTGTCTGCTGTGTTAATTAGGATTGTACGAAACAATTAATTGATCAATCAACCTTTTACTCTTCCCAATGTTACAGGCACATAAGATTGTGAAGAAAATATTAGGAAAACAAAGTTTTGCACGTAATAATGACCTTTAAAGCTGCACAGCCACCACTTTCCCCACTTCAGGATTAAGAAAAACTTGAAATTAAACACAGAAAATACTTAGAAGCCCATAGTAATTGATGGTTATGAACTTGTTTGTGTCATTATAACAATGCAAAAACCATGATATTGCCCAGTCTTTTTTATTCATTGCCTGAAGATTTAAATGTGTAGATTAAAAAAAAATTAAATGACTGTGTCTTTGAGTCCAATACTTCTAACAAAAGCATCTGAAATGGCTGTTTAGGTTTATATGAGGCCTCAAATTATTGGTATAAAAAAGGTGTCCCTATTATATGGTCAGCACCTTTTATCTTTGACATTATCCTCCAGCAGTTATGTCCAAAATGGAATTAAATGCTCCTTCATGTATAAAGACTAGAAATAAAATAATGAAGGGTTTAGATGAAAAAAAGAGATTATTTCTGGTAAAGTTTACAACATTTGATCAGTACAAAAACTGATCTGTACATCACACATCCAAAATTTTGTTTACCCTAATGTGCCAGAAAAACTTGAATCAATCACATATGCAGTTACAGTTAGCAAGCTGAAGCTAGAGCTATAGAGGTTCTGTCACTGACCTCAGTTTTATTAAAAGTTTAACTTGACTGACTGTTCGAAGATAAAAAGCTGATACTGTATATATTTCAGTTACAAGAAATAAATTATTTCCCATAAACATACTTTCAAATGTTTCTTAATTGCAACAAAATTGCTTCCTAACAGATGAGCAAGATTCACTCTTATGTTTTTGTAATCATATGAAATCTCTTCAAAACTTGCTGTTTTCCAACTTTCACAAAGTTTTCCAACACATGAAGTAAATTTATTTGGAAATAGATCCAAATTAGGTCATTGTCAATTGTATATATATTTTTATTTCTTGCAGGGTTGTTTAACAGTTTTTAACTTCACTCACTCAACCTTTTGACTATTAATTTCACTTTCCTATAGGCAGATGGAATTATAAATGTGATGGATGTTGATTCCTCTTCAATCGTCCTATCTCACCGTCTCACACCACTTAACACCCCACCTTTGGAGAAAGGGACACCTGTCTATCTCACCCTTCAAGAGGTTCTAATAGTCGGCAATTGCCATGAACAGGTAGGAACTGTAACGTTGGCAAACTTGTGGAGGGTCAATCATTTAGCAGAGGTGCTTTGGATTTTTTTTTTTACACTGGATTTGATGCTGGAATATTATGGTTTCATAAATTATCTTGCCAAAGCCAATCAAGAAAGGACGCCTGTCAAACTTTCCATCATATTTCATTCCTATCCCCTTTGGGCAACAAAGCTCCAATAAAATCAATGTTACCACCCATCCCTTTTTCTCTCTTCGTTTAGGATGAAGTGAAAGTAAGTTTATTTCCATGTTTCTAAAAAACTCTCACTATGTATTTTCTAATAAAATTTTGCTAATTACTAATAGAGCATGTGAGATTTGAGTGTTTGTGTACAAATAGTAATAGTAATCTCATCTTTCCCCCCTCCCGCCACCTCTTTCCCCTTCAAAAAAAAAAAACATTGAGCTTGAAATGAAACCAATTTTTTTTTCTAAAATATGGTAATTAACATGGTGATTAATTTAGATCAGCATTCAAAACATAAAATAACTTTCCCATAATCATAAGATAGTGCTTTTGGCATATGCTACAAATTTCTGATACATTTGTTAATACCTGCCTCCATCAAAGTATGAAATTGAGTATGTGATTGACTCTTAATGGCTTTTGTACGCATAAAAAAAAGATCTGTCCAATCATTTCATTTTATCTTTAGGTCTATGCCTAACGAAACAACAGCAGCATCATGTTAAAATGTACACATTTAGCGCTCATTTTGAAATAAATGCAAGTTCACTTACAAGTTTGTTATCTGGAGCACATTTATGATCTTTTGCAGCACATCTTAATAGTGTAAGAGACTGGGCAAAACATCTTTTAACATAAACAACAAATAAATAACTGTTAAAAAAATGTTTCATAAGAATATAGATAGATATTGTGCAATCAGTTGGAAATATATACATTTTTAAAGAAATCTGCTTCACCCAGGTTAAATTCAGTGAGCTAACCCTGGACATGTTCCGCATGCTGCAGAGTTTGGAGCGGGAGCCACAAGATGACCTTTCTAACCAAATCTACGACACATCACCTGCTCCAGGCAGAACACCTTTTGTAAGAATTGTCACTATTTATTAGTATAAGGTGCAAACTATTTTATTTTTCTGCATCTTTAGGAGTATTTACACAGTCCGCAAATGAATAGATGGTTATGACATGGTTTTTTTTTTATTATGAACAAAGTATGAAGACCTGGAATATCGTAATATTTTTTGCAAGTTGCTTGGTTGAAGAAAGAAAAATGTATGGTTTATGTTTCTCAATTTTAACAGAGATAGTTCACAACAGGCTTTTCATTACTTTTAAACTCTTCCATTCTCTGATTCTATATTAGTTAAACTTTTACCCATATTCTACAAATAAACATTTACTACAAGCTAGGCCATATGAAGATCATGGATATTTTAGGAAAAATTGAATTTGTCAAAAGCATTATCTCCTTAAACAAACTGCTATAAATTGTCATATCCTTATTAGTAAAATGACTTAAACATAACATGTATATAATAAGAGCTTACTTTAAGAATGTTTTCCGAAATCACTCAAATGAATTGATCTCATTTTGTTATCAAACATTATAATTATATAACAAATATGACAAGTGTCGTTTTGACAATAAATTGGAAAAGAACCTATAAGTTTCACTTTATTGTGTTATGTGTATGACTATAAGTCACTTTTCCATACTGCACTCTCCTTGTTGTAAGTTTTTGAGATAAACCAGAAAACTTAGAACAATTTCAGGTCGTCAATTTTTTTTTTTTTGGCCTCTAAAGAGAGCATTCAAAATTTCTTTGTTTTACACAACAAAATAAATGAATTATTTTTAGGTTCCACCATATATTTATCACTTGCACAAAAGCTTTTTTTATGTGAAAATGTATATTGTGTTGCTTTTTCTACTTACATCAGGAAAATGGTGAACGTAGCAACAAGAGAGACAATCCTCACAAGTACCTTCTGTATAAACCCACTTATGGTCAGCTCAACACTTTCCTTGCTTCAGCCTTTAAAGAGCTTCCGCCTAATGGAGCTATGGTTCTATACATATCAGCTGATGGTTGCCTTGGAAATCAGAAACATACAGATGATGGTGAGACAGGGAAGAAGCAGGATAATAGACTGAAAATGGGACAGCTATATGCAGTGAATCGCACGATATGGTGGTATTTCAAAATAACTGATCTTTCATTCTGTTTCACCGTAAAAGAGGATTAAGGAAATGGAAATTAATAATCTTTGATGCTTCTGGGCTCTTGTAATATCTTATGCATCACTTGTGTTTTGGATGAAATACATAAACAAGGTATAGTTAATTGACTTCATTGTAGTACATAAATGCTAGTAAATTGACCTGATGGTATTCCCTAGTGTGGAATCCCATTATTCTTCATAGATGCATTGATCGCTATGCAATCTCCTGAAACTAGGAGAAACCTTTTGTTAAAAGTATTTTATAAAAAAAGAGAGAAATAAATTTAGCAGGACGAAATGTTTTCAAATAGAAAAGCATTGCTTAATTAATATATTTTGATATTATGCTCTGTTTTGGATATACGTGAGAAGATCTCTGTGAATATAAAAAAAACGACAGACTTTGGTTACCAAGTAGTACCTATACGTTATTACGGAAGTTTTTGTAAGTCAACTGCTTTAAAAAGTATTTTATGAAACTATAATACAGTGTGTTTTCATAAATTGATCATACTGTTAAATGAGTTTATTTCAATCTCTAGCTGCTTATGACTTGGGTGGCGTGGTGACAAACAGCAGAAGGGAAGGAGAGGAACCAGCTAAGGGCAAGAAAGCAGAAATGTTCAAAGAAATGCATTGGTAAGGAAAAAAATAACAAATGTCATTTGATGTATTTCAGTAAAAAGAGATATGAATATTTTTTCCAGAAGATTTTAGAACATATTTTTGTTTAAGGTCTTAACAAAAAGATGAGATTATGATTCTTAGCTATATTACTTTGTTTCATAATCCGAAGAAAAGCTTATTTCGTTTTTTGCTTGATATTTAGTACATATCATCTTTTAGTTACTTATGTTAAGCAAGGCAAATTTAAGGAACATTTTTCTGTAACTTAGATTCTGTTTTACAAAGTTTTCAGATTTGATCATCTTATAATCAGTGTGACTGTTACTTTTATAACAGTTATGATAACTGTTATAAAAGGAAAAAACTTTTATAACAATGAATATTCATTTATACCTGCTTTGGTTTGTTAACTTGAATATTTGGAAACATTCTAATCGGCAAAAAACTGTCTGTCTTGTATCAAAATACATAGGCAAAGAAATAGTATCCAAAGTTATCATAACCTGAAATGAATGGTCTCGGATCATAACCCATCAGTTTCTCGGAAAACAATCTGCATTCACAGATCCTGTTAATTGTAAGCCAACATGGGTTTAATGCTCATAAAAAAGTATTATCTAAGTTTCAGTTATCCAGACTAGATCACCAGGAAAGTTGATGCTCGAAGGTTTTCATAGTTTACTTAGTTTACCATTGTAAAGGTAATGGTTACGTTCAAGCTAAATAAATCATCAAGTTAACACGCACAGGTTGCTCATAGATGACTCGGGCTAGAGACCCAATACTTTTAGTTCGTGGGTACTTTTAAGAAAAATATTTCAAATAAGTTATCTGAGCATATAGAGATGCAATAGCTGTAGTTGCTTCCCTTACTTAAAAGGTAGAAAATTATTCTTCAACCTGAATATGTCAAAATTCTGACTTTTGTTTAACTTCCTTTTATATCCTTAAAAACTATTTTGCTCTTCTATCATATTTTTATTATGAAGTCTGTAAAACAGTGAGTAAAGCATTATTCATGGTTTGGAACTGTGAATAAATACAGAACTGAATAAAGAAGTGATAAACAGCAGCTAACTGACTTTTTATTATTTCTGCATTCAGTTTACATCCAGGAGATTTATACCCATATACCAGGAAGCCTCTCTTTCTCATCATAGATAGCAGCAACAGCTCAGCTTTTCAGGTATGATCACAATCTCGTTCTGCTTCTTGCTTCCAATTTAACTGTAATACTAAGAAATTTGAATTTCCAGGTATTTAAGAAAGTTATGGATTGGCTTTACACACTTCTTTTAAACATTTTTCACCTATTATGCTAGATGGCAATGAGGGCATAAATAATTGCATCACTTTTGGCAATCCTTGGCAAGTACCTGCACAGTACATGAATTGTTCCATGGCCTTTGCCTGATCTCTTCTGCATGGTTTTTTTTTGAGGGTGGGTAAGGAAATTGGCACTCCCTTTTTTTCTGTCATGTCTTCATTGAATGTTTGTTGTATCAATGGACCCAATGCTTTTTCTGAGAATGTGTCCTGTCCACCTTATTGATCTCTGAATTATGATGGAGTTTTGTCCCTCATTCAGTAGGAAATGTTAATGATGTTTATGATTTTTGGCCTCATCTTTTCAACTAATCTTGCATGAATGGAGCATTTTAATATGTATGAAAAGCCTGAGATGGTCTGGGAATTTATCAGCTCTTCTATGGTTAAAATTGCAGAGCGCTATTCTGGGACAGGTAAAAGATAAAGATCAATCTTTGATTAGAAAATATAATATAATGAAGCAGGAAATTTTCATTTTCAATGTCACAACTACTAATTGGTGTTTGCTACCGTACCTACAGCTCAAGTATATGTACCTTCAAGAAAAAAAAACCTTGTGACTGTTCAAGATAAGATTGAGGTCTTGGGAGAAGCTGAGGAAGTGAACTAACAATTGGTTAAGTTAAAAGCAGCAGTGAAACAAGTACCAAGAGTAGGAAGGAAAATAAAACAAAAGTGGCAAATAAAAAATAATTGGTAAAAATACGAAGCATTGCATAAGGAAATCAGGCAAAATGTGATGAAGCTAAAGAAAAGTGGACCAATGACAAGTGCAGGAATATCAATCAATACCACAAGGGTACTGCATAGACATTGTACAGAAACATTGAAGAAATCTCTGGAAAGAAAACTTGCTCATCTACAGGATGTCTAAAGTGAAATGGCAGCGACAACATTATAGAAGACAGTAAAATTCTAGACAGATGTGCAATTACAGAAAGGTAATTTTCAAAGATGATTGAAAGGATTACAATGTGATGAACAGCAATTTTACTGGCCACCTTTCATGAAAGATGAGATATGGACCGCAATAAAAAAGATGAAATCAGGAAAAGAAATAGCCTCAGGCAATATATTAGTGAAACTTTTATAAGCACTTGAAGACTATGGAATTGATAAGAATGAGATGTTACTCAATGAAACCTGTGACAAGTCATATTTCACCAGACATCTCCAAATCTACATTTAAAGTACAGTGGAATCCGCTGGAAGTCAACTCACCTTATGTCAACCCTTGCTTGAAATCAACACCACACTGCGGTCCCGATTTTTGCCTTCTTTGTTTAAGTAACTCATTTTCTGATAAAGTCAACAGCTTGAGGACATTTTTGCTTAATTCAACACCTCATAAGGGATGGAAAAAGATGAAACCCATATAATCGGGGATGCTTAGGGATGCGTGGGTGAGATAGAGCTCTTTGTAAACCAATACAGTCAGAAAGTCACTGAGTATTAATAGCATGCTTAACTGTTAATAAGGCCTAGCTAAGTTAGTGGAGTCTTTCAGGGTTTTGACAATAATAAAGAAGGGTGCATAGGGCGTGGAGGTGTTGAAGGCTGTGTGTATTTAGATCTAGACCTAACTAATCATGGGCTCACATCATTTGTTGCAAACATGGCAGTTATATGACACGCTCATAAAAATATTTGGAATGACGGAAAATTTGATTGACTTGTTTCTTTATTCACTTTACCGCCGGAATAAAGAAGTAAGAGTTATGCTATGCTTTATCAAACAATCTGAAACATTAAACAAACTTTTGTTAATAATATGTTTGTGTCCCAATCTCTGCCCACCTAGATGTTTCATTTACCTAGGTGTTAATTTAATAACCTCTGCGTGCAGGCTAGGAAGCAGAAATGATGCCAGACTGCTAGGACTAGCCTATTATTCTGTGGTGCACGTTTCCTCATTCCGTACCGTGTTTGTACGGTGTATACGGTGTAAAAGTTACATATAGTCAAGCTAACGCAACACCTTTGTAAATCAAATAGCAGATATTTATTCCCTTGGTATAAATACTAACGTATTTAATATAATTAAGTTTTTAAAACATCATAGTTTAAATATATAATCATCAATTAAGGCTTATAATTTTCTAAAGTCTCCGGCTAGAGGGTAGACTAGATCTATATCTTATGTGTTGATTTAGATTCTAGATCTATCTCTAGAAGTCTAGAGTATGGCCTATAATTTATAATCTCAAGTAGATTAGATTTAGATTGATATTAGATAAAGATTTTAGAAACATTTTTGTAAGCTAAAATATACAATATCAAGAAAGGCGAAAAAGTTATATTATGCAAAAAAAATTAGGCACAGTTTAGATCATTTCTAGCTGTAGATCTAGTCTAGATGGGCGAGAAATGGGCGTGTGTGAGAGTAGGCGCAGGCACTCTAGATCTAGATCTTCAGGTAATAGATCTATTATAATTAATATTTATTTCAAGAAAATTAATTTTCAATACATAAGACCATATTTTGTTACTCATAATAAATAGCTTTGAAGAATTGAAAAACACGCTTTACATTCAATTCAAGAGTTTATATAAATCTAGATTCTAGGCCTAAATTAAGTTATTGTAAAACCTGAGGAAAGACTACTGTTTGGGATGAAAATGGAAACATTTGAAATGTGTTTTTCTTTTTAATTCCAAATCTTAATAGCCCATATTAAAAGAGGGTAAAGCTAAAAAAAATATAGTAAGAAATGTAGGTGTGTAGCCTACATATATTTTGTACTTTTTGTGTGTAGTACATCAGGTTGTTTAAATAAACCTTTTTTTCAGACTTATTTGGTCTTCTCTTTGCCTAAATAACTTGCATAAATTTACCACTCTATTATAAGCTGTGAGTAACAAAATGGAGACACTGCAAAGGGAGACCACACTATTACAAGCAACAAAAGGGAGGCAATCTGTTTTTAAAATGAATTTTTGGACTTGTTTCCTGGAAATGGATAAAGTCAAGCTTGCTTAAAGTCAACACTTTTTTTAGTCCAGAGGTGTTGACTTTAAGCGGATTCCACTGTACTGCCAAAGAAACTAAAGGCAGTAGAGTGCGAGTTTCATCGAGTGATCAGTCTTTTGAGTCATATCACCAAAATACTTGTAAGAATGATCAATATGCTAGTCAGAAACAAAATACAAGATACAAACATTTTTCAGCTATGCCCATACTACAATTTTGAACTAAAGTTTATATTTGTTTGTGATCTTATGTTTAGGGGTGTTTATTTTAAACAATTTGTCAGTTACTAGCTTTGAAACTACTTTTCGTATTATCTGAATTTGGAAAAAACTTATGCATTCATCAACATATGGACCATTATTGAATTGTGATTCTCTTGTCTTTCTATCAGAACTTCCCTAACATTTTTGGCCAGCCTCTAGTCTGCCTGTTGTCACCAGAGCAAGTACCTGTCACAATGCAGGGTAGGTGTCTATATTTTTTCCCCTCTACTCCTGGAGTATAAAAAAAAATATTGTTTTTCAATCTGTTTCCAACCGGTATGTTTATGTTGATTCTCATTTTTTATTTATTTTTCTTTTTCAAGAATATCATTGAAAAAAATTTCTTGTGAAGGTTCCATCCGCTGTCAATACCGTATGCCCATATTAATTGTATTAGATGGAATAATTTCTCAGTAATTTTTTTTTCCTTTATTCCTCTCAACTTGGGCCTTTCAGACCAGCAAGTCAAAGGCAGCCTGTTCACTTTGTTCCTTCACTCCCCTCTGATGGCCCTCTGCTGTGTGTGTAACATCGCAGATGTACCCATCTCCTTATGGGACAAGAGTCAGACACAGGTGGACAAGTTTGTTGCTGAGGCTTCCAGGCTCTTTAGCCGTGCCCGTAAACTTGGTGGGTGATTTAAAATAATTTACATATTTATAAAAATAGATATGCCCATATAAATAAAACGTTAATCTACTGAGACAGTATTAGCCATCGCTTACTATTTACAGAGCCTTTATATACTGGACATCTTTGCGAAAGACAAAGTTAACTACTTAACTGAAGTGTTACAGTTTCAGTACCAATCCTTTAATTTCTCTTCTTCACCCAACAGATCATGCCTATGTACAATTTTTAGGAGATGACTTTCTGCGGCTACTTTTGCTAAGATTTGTCTTTTGCTACATTGTTCTCATTCTGCACAGAGGCTTTAAGGTAAGACCAGAATTATTTTCTTCAACATGTTCTATTGACCCAGTGATGAGTTGAATGCCAAAATGGGTCCAGCAAAATCACTTATAACAGCATTTATGAAGCAACTTGTTTTAGTCACATTTTTCTAAAGTGGAGAAAGCCCATGGACTATATGTCACTATTTATACTTGTTTTTAATTTTGGTAAAAATTATGACATTTTGTAAGCCCAGAAAGGACTCGATTTAAGCACAAAAAGTTTTAACGATCCAGATTGTACAAGGAGAATAAACCTTACAACTACATGAACCTTTTTTTTTATTTTGTTTAACATTTATGTTTTTATATGATTACAACATATTTGTAATGGCAGTCCAGTAAATGTAAAAGATTATTCAGACAAAGAAAGAACGAGATGCAAATTATTGTCTGTCATCTACGAATTAGGTTCAGCTTTCAAGGAGCAAAACTTATTGAAATAATGAAAATGATGGAACGAGCACTAGCGGGTTCTACTTGATTTAAACTTTTTTAATGGAAATTTCAGTGTCTCCTAAATTCTCTCGTAATTTTTTTAGATTTTAAATGCAATAAGAATGTTTTCTCTGTAATGTATACTTCTTTTTTATATCTTTGTTGCCAGGGCCCTAGTTACTACCCAGCATCACACCCAGCCCTTCCAACAGATGAGATCCTTGAACACCCAGCCTTGTATAAGATCGTTCTTGACCTGGCTACAACACTTGAGGTCAGGGGTCTCTTTGCCGAGCCAGGAGAGCTAGATATATCCGCTTAAAGAAGTGGGGAAGGACCTCAGAGTTTCTTTTTCCCTTGGGCCCATTTTTTGATCCTTAATAAATCTCTTTGTGTGCAGAGATTTTTATTCTAGCCTAGTTATTGTTTGCCCGGGCATCCCCTCACTAAGTGTCTGTATGGATGAGTAAAGTGGCTAGCTGTGTTTTTGCATTTTTTTTGTGTATATTTTTTATGATTTTTTGTTTTTTTTGTTTTTGATGAGGAAATTAGCAATATGAGTATTTTTACGTAGTCTGCAAGACATTGATCTGATTTGAGCTAGACTGCTGTGAGAAACTAGCCCTTTTTATTTATTTATTTTTTTTAGTACACCGGTCCAGTAAATTTCAATACATTCAGCTCAATCGTCTTAAAAAATAGTAAAGAAATCAGAGACCCTGAAAGACATTTCTTTCAAGAATATCATTTTCTGGGTTAAGATTGGTGCCAACTATGAAAATTTCACCTAAAAAATTAACACAACCTTTTCTTTTTGAAAGTAGATTTATTTTACAATCTAACAAACTTGCCCATTAATGAAGAAATTTAGAGTGTTTACTAAATTGGTCATTTATTCCTTTCTTCAAGAAGTCAAATTTTACTTGAAATATATTGTTGCTAGATAAGTTGTATGTAATTAAAATGGTTAAAGTAAAATACAATCTCATGCATATTTACATGGATGTCTGCAAGCACTTGAGAGAATCCTGTATTTTGAGAAATATATAAATCTCTTCAGCATTTTCCATGGAACTCAAAATTCTTTATAATTTATGTGCAGCTTATTTGCTCATATTTTTGATAACTCTAAACTCCATGGCTGTAACAATAAAGTTTTATTCTGTGTGATCTGAAATCTTATACAAATTTTGTAGGTGGAGGGGTTATTTAATACCTCTTGAACTAGGTGACTTTTGTCTGTGTGTCTAGTTGTATGTCTCTGTGCAACTGAGTGAAAAGATAAGTACTGTTGGTGAATGAATTGATAGGCTACATCTCTCATCCAGTTTATTATCTAAGTCGTTGGTTAGGTGCTTGATCCTGGGCAAATAACTAAAAGGGTGATTACAAATGGCAGCAAAGTAGAACACTGACATTATATCTCATCCTTAGACTTGGTATCTCTGACCACTGTGTTAAATTTTTTTTCTGGTTTATATAAATTTTTTCCCTCTATCATTCATGGATAGCATTATGACAACTTGAGAGTTCATGCAACCATGAAAAACGCTAAATTTATGGACTGATTTCTTTTGTTCCTAGCTATGGGTGTCAGCCTGTAGGTTGTAATATATTAATACTTGCCAAAATATACAGCTGCCAGTTGCACTGTTCAGTTGTTATTGTCGTGGGTATTGGATCTTCTATCTTTACTTGTCACAGGTATTATGGTATTAATCTTTACCGATCCAGGGTATCAGAGTTTCAATCCTTACAACACCATGGTTTAAAAGCTTAAATCCTTCTATATTTTATTTGTAAGAAGTAACAAAGAAAAAATCAGATTACTTTAGTGCTGGGTGCCAATGTAATTGGGTTTGAAACAGGGACTTAAAAAGTACTTTACAGACTGACAAGAAGTCCTAAATGTATTTCCAACATAATATGTATAATACCTCTTTTGTATTATGAAGTTTTACATATATAATCCTTTTGCTTTTTTTAAAGCATGATTCATTTTCTGATGTCTAAGAAACAGATCTACATATATCAACAGCTTGTGCTCAAACAGTGTGCAGTGATTGTATCATACATCGGCTTATAAAGCCACTAGACTCAAAGTAAAATGATGATTATGTTTGTTTCAGCTCTATATTCTAGTCCAAGTTAAAACTTTATTATGTGCATAAGCAATCTAGTGTTTATTCTCATTTTAATTTTTTTCTATTAATTTCATATATTTTCTTACAATTTTCTTTGTCAATGCTATTTTATTATCATTGATGAATTAAAAACATTGAGATCTGTAATGGCTTTTTCTTTGAATAATACACCGTCCACCTCCAATTAAAATAAACAAAACTAAAAAAAAAAAAAAACTTAATGTTGCATTAGTTAAAATCAGGCACAAAAGATTATCTTTCTTGTTAACTATATCATCTCTTGTGAGTTCATTATTTTATTTTGTTCATTTTTATTGCCCAAGAGTCTGATGTACATTTGATACGTCGCCTTTTATCTCTATTAAATCTTAGTACATGAGACTTTGATTATGGTGTATATTTTTAAGAATTTGTGTAAGTCTTGTTTTGAATCCATTATAAATAAGCTGTATGCTGGAAATGGCTTATAGTCTTTGTGTTACTTTGGCTAAATTTCTTACAAAAATTAAAAAAAAATGTACAGACCTTGCCTATATGAGTGAGTAAGGTTTACAAATGCACTTGCAGCCATCAACTATGTTTCACACAAAGCATCTGTCTTAATAAGTTTCACCTCAGCCTTTGATACCTTATACATGTGTCCTGGTCCGTTTATTTGTGTAGAAGTTTATTGTAGAAACTAAAAAATGCACATTTATTCTAAAAAATGCTTTTTTAAAAAGGTAACAATAAGAAAAGATAGATTTTTAAATCCCAAATGCATTTTACCCCTCCCTTTTTTTTTATAAATTTCTTTTGGCAATTGAAGTGAACCTGCTCAAAGAAGTAGAAAATTTGATTCACAGAAATATGCTTTGCTGTCATATTGAACATTTATTTTCCTATAGTGCGTGCAAATTTAAAATGGTCAGCCAATAAAGATTTGGCTCTCTACTTATGTAAGATTTGTCATGAAATTATTTTAATGTAAATTTTAAATGATGAAGTCAGCTAACCTCACTTTCTTTTTTCATATTCACGTTCATGATTGAAAGGTCCAGGAAAATTCATTGCAGCGTTCAACTTATTTATATTGGATTCAAAATGTTAATATGTGCAGCATTGAACTTGGATAAGAAAGTTTTACTTTTCTCAAGCCTAACACCATGACAGTAGAAATTATTTTTTAAAATTTTTTTTCAATGGAAAACTGCAGTATGTCTTGTCTTCTTTGATCAATTATCAGTTTTGTAACCTTTTGTTCTTACAACATAATTATATACATTATTATTGATATTTATTACAATCATGATAGATTACAGTGCCATCTTATTTTTTTTCTTTATTTTTATTAAAATTAATTTGCACTTTCTACATGGAGCATATCTCAAACTTACAGCTGGTTTTATTGTATGTGATTTTTTTTTTTTTTCAGCTTTTTTTTTTTTTTATATCAATTTTTGCATTTGGGTCTTGAATAGTTTTTTGGACATGAAGTTTTTTAAAGGTTCTTTTTTTCTTCTAAACCTTTTTATCTTTTGTCATAATTATTTCCTTTAACTGCTTGGAATGTATAACTTCATAAGACAGTGTTATAACATTGGTCCATGCCTCATGTATCAGCAAGCTCATTCAATTTTAAATCAATAAATTTGATATTTATCATATCAGTATGGTTAATTTATCCCCTGACCTGTACCCACTGTATTTCCAAAAGAGCATTCCTAGTGAGCTGAACATATTCCAAAATTCAAATTCATATTGTCCACTGCAATTTTTAATATAATCACATCTTCGATGGTATTCACTTACAGTTCATATAAATCTACAAAATTTATATTTCATATACATATCATTTGCAACATTAATCTAAAATGTTAGTATTTCGTTTTCATGGAATTCATTCTGAGGTTTTTTTAATTTATATACTCATATAGAGGACATATGCACTCACTTGCAGGACATACATACTTTCAGCTGCACTATTCTCAATACACTGGATCACTTAACATTAATTTGATTTAATAATCATTTACCTCTAAAGATGCACTTGTCTATCACTGGTACTCTTTGGATATGTCTGAAAAATTTTATAGTTCTTATAATGCCATGTCAAAGTGCAATTTTATTCAAGCTTTTGTCTGCACTTTTTTTATATAATAATACTTTGCTCATATATAACACTTTTTGATGAAAAAAGGAGAGGGTGTGATGGAAAGACCAGAACAGGGTACTTACTAATATGTCATTCAAAGTAAATTTTTATTGCAAGTCATGCTCAGCTTTTATTAAAGGACAGAAAAATTAAGAGAATTACTAATCTTTTCATCTCAGGAACTCTTGAAGACTTTGACGTGTTTTGAAATTAGTCTCTTTCAAAATGCAGTAGAAAATTTTTGGCGAAATGGGATAGATCAAATATGGTCTTTTTAAAGTTTATCACTTTTTTTTCTGTGAAATTAATCTTCGATACAGAGGGGGTTTTTTGTGTTTAAATGAAAAAAAAAAAAAAGAAGAAGAAAGAAGAAAGATTTTGTGACTTGGCATTGATGATTATGAGCAGTATTTTCACAATAGCCAGTAAGGATGGTCAGAATTGTTCATTTGAAAATATGGTTCATGATGTTTTTTTTTTTTTGCAAAACTATTGTATTGTTCAATACTCAAGAAAATAATTTCACTCTGATGTACAATCATATGCTTGAGGATGATATTAATTCAAAGCTTTTCAGTTATTAAAAAAATAATTCCTCATTTTCTTATGGTAGTACAAATTAGGCATGCTCTTTGAACATTGTGAGAAAGTTTTTTTTTCCTTTCTTTTTTTATTTTTTTTTTTTTATTTTAATGCTAGCCGATGCTAAATTGAAGTATAAAAAAAAAAAAACCAAAAGAAAGAAAAATATATATTATTTAGAAATCGAAAGCTTTGACATAGTGTATAATATTTGATATGGAGCATGCATGCTTCTGTTTGAAGAAGTTGCTATTCATAGATAAACTTTGTACAAACTTTTTTAAAAATCTCAAATCGCTTGTAATGTCAATATGATATGACTTGAAATTTTTTTTGGGGGGGAATTGGTTGTGCATGTGCATAGAAGTCTGTACAATTTTATTCACATATTGCATTCCTACCTTAAATTTATATTGTTTTAAACTATATTTGCCGATGTAAAGCACTGGCTTTTACTTTGGTTTAATAATTCTCCTTGTTTAAAAAAAAATATGGTTTTAAATTCCTTCAACAACTAAACAGAGGTAATAGGTTTGCCTGCTTTTGGTTTCAATGATAATTTCTTTTTTCTAACTTTCCTTTTCAAAATTTATTTTCGAAAACAAAATTATCTCATCTACATATAAAGGTATATCTTTGATACATTTATAATTGCATGTCTTTTTTTTTTGTATTTTTCTTAATAAAGTGTGCATATGTTGCTTAAATAACACTGTTATTTATCCTTGACAGGATGGCAAAATGGTTGAAAACTATTCAAAGAATTATAGAAGTAGTTTCATATCCCTCTTTCCCACTTTCATCTTTATACAATCCCAAATCATTAATTTCTGTCTTTTTTTTTTTTGGTTCTAGAGTGGATTTCAAGAGGAAAAAAATAGTCTTAAGGCATTGATTATATTTACATTCCCCATGGAAAGGTTGTTCTTCAACTCTTTGTCTCTTTCACATACACCAACAGTATTTTATTATTTTGACAATTTTTTCCGTCTATAATTTATTTCTCTAGTAATTATTGATTTTCTTGATGGAGAACAACAACCTCATTGTGTGTTTGTTGTTGTTATTATTATTATTATTATTATTATTATTATTGTTACTACTACTACTACTACTACTACTACTACTACTACTACTACTACTACTATAGTGATATTTGCAATCCAACTTATTATCATCATTGTAATAATTGTATTTTTCGATTGTTGCTGTTGTTTAAAGTTATTCTTACTTCTATGTTTGTCAATATTTCTTTTCGTATTGTGTCAACTTAGGCAAATAAAATACCAGTGAGGCATTTTTTGCCGCAGTGTTCATTCTTGCTTATCCTTCATGTTAAAGACAACATTAACAGTCTAGGGAAAATACAAAAAAAAAAAAAGAGAGAGAGAGAGATTTTGTTGTTTAATTCTTCTGTTAACAATCGTTACTGAATAATTACTACTAAAAAACTCCAAATCTATTGAATTATTTGCATGAAACTACTAACTGTTTTCATATACTGCCTGAAAGTTTCCACAATTTTCAAAGCAGATTGTGGCAAGATAAAATGCAGTACTTTTCCTCTGTGTACTAATTGTTGAATGATTTCCCGTAAACTCTTGCAAAAAAATTGGGGTTTTAATAATTTTTAAAACTTAGGCTTCAATTAAATCTGTGACATGGAATGGTAAAATTGAAGCTTGAGAGCACTCAAGGATTTAAAAAAATAGAAAATGTGATTTAGTGATACGGATATAAAGCTCAAAGCAATAACAGAGAACGCAATATAGTTATAGACTAAAACCAGTAGGTTCCAAATTAGCAATTGACTTTAGAATATTAATTCTTGAGAAATTAAAACAAAAAAAAAAATCATTCTTTTAAATTTTTTTTTTTAGGAAAGGCATTTTTAATTGAACATTATTATTTTATTTTTTAAATAGAAATTTAACAACGTTATAGCCAGATGTCCCAGCTAATTCTCAGTCAAATCCTCAATAGTGCCCTTCAGCTTTTAGTTGAGAGAGTGTACTGAGGCCACAATGAATCTCTAAGTCTGAAGAAAGTGATACAGTTTGGAGTTGCATGTCCTTCTTGGTTTTTTTTTTGGCCATGTCTGCACTGAGACCCTGGTCTATGTAATCCTAAGTTTGGAGAGAATTTTTTTTCTCTAACTGTATTGACCAGCTGTAAGTGAAAATTAAAATTTTTGGTCTTTTCTGTTCAAGAGATGATAGTGACCTAATTTCAACTTTCATCAAAATGTCTTGACCTTCCACCCAGACCTTGGATTAACACATTCCTATCATAATCATACTCAGCAAGATTGTAGTCATTTATAATGAAATCGTCAGCTTAATTGATCAGATTTAGTTAGTATACTAGGTGAAAAATTTGCCACCATCTAGCCAAAGGACAAAGGCTTTTTAAAGAGCTAGTGTATTGTGACACTTAATTACATTTGATTGTTCAAAGCATGAGTTCCCAGTGGGAACCCATGCTTGAAACGTTTTTTTGGAAATATCTTAAGAACGGCATAGGCAAGGACCAAAATGGATTGACATTCTTTTTTAACAGCACTGCCTCATAGAAATATTGATTTCAAATCACAGACGAAGTCTGTGTCATTTAGAATAAAGAGAGGTACATCCTTTTCACAATTTAACACAAGATTCAAACATACATAATATAGATACGATTGTCATCTGAATAATAGATAATCTTTCTAGGAAAGATGATGTATCCAAAATAGATACAAAGCAGACTTTATGCACAAGAATAGCTCATACTTTACAAATATCAGGATTTTTTAGACGAAAAATGGAAACTGTCCTAGATTCAGAGATCAGTTTGATTTAGCCATTAATTACCCACCACTCTAGTACTAAAGATTTGATGAAGTCCTTAAAGTTTGATATGTATGAGACATCTGGTTGAAATCAACACGATAGCATGGATTTCATTCATTTTCAGAATTCTTTTAGCCCCATGGAATTACAGTCACGTCTGAATAAAGCCAAGACTTTGGGATCAGAGAAAGATTGAAGGAAAGAGGAATTAACCAGATCCAAAGTTCACCGAAGTAGGAGTGCTGGGTAGATGGATCATTGATCTATTCAAAGTAGTGGAATGTTTAACTTACATGCATGTCTGTTTATCCTTACCATCTCTTTTTCTGTGTCTGTCTCTGTCTGTTTGTCTCTCTCTCTCTCTCTCTCTCTCTCTCTCTCTCTCTCTCTCTCTCTCTCTCTCTCTCTCTCTCTCTCTCTCTCTCTCTCTCTCTCTCTCTCTCTCTCTCTTTCTTTCTAGAGATGACAATTTAAAAAAAAAATTTCACAGCATATTTAATATAGAATGAAAGTTTTGAGTTATGAAACAGACAAACAAAAATCAATAAAATATTTCCAGTGATAACAGTAACAGGAATTCTTGATCAAGTTTGAAATGTCATTGATCCATTAGCAAACATAAGTTTAACTTTAGAAACAAACATGAGCAAGACATTATATATCACCAAATGAAGGGTTGTTTATGTAAGTTATGTAAAGTTTGCGCAAAAATGAAATTTCCCAATACAGTGATAGTACAATATAATAAAGAAGTCTCAGAAAAAATATTTAGTGTAATGTGCTCCTGAATCAGGAACCCTGATAGTCGAGAATAAACCTAAGTAAAAAAATAAAAGAATGAAAGTTTTCTGACATAAAAGTGTTACTATCTCATAAGAATATTATTTGACACAAGTATATATGTCATGGCCGAAAACGAAAAGGCCCTTTCTGTCTTTATAAACCTTTCTCATCCCTCAAGCTTGTACAGTCTCTTGTGTTACAAAGCCGTTGAATGAATCAATTTACACAGATTGATTTTTTTTTTTTTTGTTTCACCTGTATTCTGCTAACTGACCAGTTTTCCTGTGCCCATTTCCCATGCCTAAAATAGATAAAAATAGGGGTTATATATGCTTCCATCCATCCCTTAACAGTTTGAAATCTGTGCTCATTGGTGGGATGATTCCCCTTAATAACTAAAGTTGATAATGCCACTCATGACTTGCTTTATCAAACTAATTTGGGATGTATATAAAAAAAAAGCTATCCCTCTGTAAAAATCTGCTACCATGCATAGTTATATTCAAAAATTCTCTTTTGATCTTTCTTTCTTTCTTCTTCTTCTTTTTTTTTAATGCAGGATTCAAGCGCTCATTAATTTATTGTCTTTGTATTTGTCTAGCACAAACTTAGAGATCCCTGTGTTTTCATCACCCCTCATATGAGCTTTATTGCTTGATGCAGAGAAATACAAATATATAAAAACTCTTAATTCCTGAAATGAGAATCTTTCAATGCTTCCTGGTTTCAGGATTCTCTCATATTGTTCAATGCATATTAAATTTTGCATATTGAAACATAAATATGTGTTAACTATCCTTTGTAAAAATCATTGTGGCATGAATAAAAAAAAAGGCATAATATTATACCAGTACAACACTTTGCAATGAAATACTGAGAATACCACAGTCAGTGAGCAAATGAACAAGCAAAACAATACAGTATAATATTGCAAAGAGGAAAGAAATGTTCTAAATGTTCAGGTCAGCATCAGGATCATTATTAACTACACAAAAACTAATTGGTCCCAGTATGTGATGAAAAAAAAAAGATATATTATGTGCCTGAAATAGAGAATAGAAAGGACTGTTAAGTCCAGTAGAATATCAAATAATAATCCATATTTCTTGGGGAATGACAAAGAATTTAGATGTGTCTGATAAAGGAACAGAAAATCTTTTTTTTGGGAAAGTTAAATCCATATTTTATAAAAATTACCGATGTTTTCAATTTATGAATACGAACAATAGAATGAAGTGAATTAGATTCCATATTTTCTGATCCTACTAATAACTAATTTATTTTCCATCTATTTTTGTGTATAATAGAATCATAAAATAGATAGTGTTGAGTTATTCAGCCATGCGGGTAAAATCGCCACCACTTCACCCTTATCTTTTTACAAAGACTAATCTTAAAGCACCCCTCACAGAGGAGTTCAAGTGTCAAATCAAACAAGGAAGAACATACTGTGCATTTTATTTCATCAGCCAATCAGCATCATTTAAGCAATGGTGCCTTAATCTAGTTGCTGAATTTCAAGCCCGTCTCTGTCCTTCTCACTCTTGCTTGCTCTCCTACTCTGTCGCATCTGCTACTTCCGATACATTTTTGATTCTTGCTAATCCATTGTTTATTTGAAGCCAATTTTTCCTTGTTGTTGGTCTTTGTTAATACAATTACATCATTAAAGTCTTTGCTTTACTTTTTTTGTTGCTTTTTGCCACTATTTATATTGTAAATTTTGAATAAACTATTTTACAGCACAAGAGGGTAATTTTGCCATACCAGTCGGCTAATTTTGCCATTGCTTTTCTACATGGCATTTTATTGATTTTTGTACCATTCAATGTCAAAAGTTTAAAAAAAAAGCCTTTTTGAAAACTGACCTTGCCTTTTTTTTATTATAAAATCTGACTTTTGATAAACATCAAACGATCACCATTAGATTGCAATTATGTCATGCTGATATCAACAGTGCAGTGTAGCTTCAATTTTATTTACTTATTAACATGCTCAAATCTTTATTTATTTTTGTGTATTAAATACAAGCATTGTGGATTAAGGAAAAAAGGTGTTTAAAAAAAATAAAAACAAAAAAAATTACTGCAGCAATATCTCAGCATATAACGTTGACTTATATCTCATCATATGGTGAATTAACCCTCTAGTGGTGGCGCATTTACCCGATCCTGATTGTATTAATCTAAGACTAAAATACGATCGAAATGGAATAGACACAGTCAATAAAGTGCTCAATTGAGCGTAGAAGGATTGCTGGTTATTCTCGACTGTTTGTAATCAACTTGAGATGCATAAAAGGAGAGAGAGACCTCCCAAGCTACGTTCCCATATAAAAATGGGTTATATTTCTATTGTTCACATTTAACTACTTAATACTTATAATCTTGAATCCATCTTCAAAAATTTTGTAAACACTGATGTTTTTCTTAATACTTGTGAAAAATTTTAAGGTAAACAATGAAAAGAAAAACCTTGTATAGATAAATCTCTGCATAGCCCATCAATACAAAGTAGTCAAGGCATTTAACTCATGCAGTATAAAATTATTGAAAATACTTCATGTTGGTGATAGTCAAGAAATCTCCTATGCCATGTGAAGGGTATGAAGTCTGTATACATTGTCTAGTTATGGGTAACCCTCAATCAAATAATATTTCACAATAATATTGCAAGTCATTACAATCTGAAAACATGAAACATTCATCGCAAAATAGTGTTGTTTTTTTTTCCTTCTTCAATGATGGACAGCTGTGAAATAAACTTAAAAGAATTTTTTTCATTACTAAAAGACAAAAAAAGAAAAAAAAATTGCCACTATAAAAATGGTATAAGGATAATTCTTTCCAACCTTCTTTATGCAATTGACAAGTAAAGGCATCCTAAAGTGTAAACTTTCTTAGTAAAATTAAGAAAGAGAGGGAAATGTCCTCAAATGTAACAAGTAGTCAAGGCCACAGTATGAAGTTAAAAACTTTGTGAGCAAAGTGATACCATTATATGTAATAAATTACAAACATCGTATATATTAATAAGTAGTAATACAAAGTAAAAATTTAAGTAAAAATATATTCATATAATTGTACAAGTATATAATTTATATTTTATATATAAGAAACGGTGAGAAAAATGAAAATATTTTAGAACCACCAGTTTAGCACATAGCTATGAAAAACAATATGATGATGATGATGATTATGATGATAAGGATAGTTAGCAAATATGGCATTTAAAAATTAATGACAGAATGTCTAATAGCATCAACATCTGATGAAGATTGCATATTTTAATTGTTAAAACCTAGTTCATTAAGCTATAAACTAAATTCACATAATTGGATTGCCATAGAGTGTAAATTTCACTGTTCAGTTATCCTCAGTGACAATTAAAAAAAAAGAAAAGAAAAGAAACAAGAGCCAGGAAAGACTAATTTCTTTCCATGAAATTTTGTTCTCTAGTATATCTCAAACAACCCAGGTGTCAGCACTAAAGTAAGAAAAACATATTTACAAGCCTAAAATTTTGGCAAAGTCAAATTATTAAATCTCAGTCCTCTCTTTTTGGTTGCGCTTGTTTTTTTCCGAGGATGTTCATCAAATCCTTACCCATAAAGTAAGGCTTCTCTTGAGATCCATCATTTTTCTCCAAATCCTCCACTGAAGAGTGTAAGCAATAAAAAAACATGTTCATTGCAAAAAACGAAAAAAAAAACCCTTAAAATTTTGAGAACCATATCACTCTGCCATTCAAGAGGTTATACTTATAAGTAAGGTAACCAACCTTCATTGTCATTCCAAAAGTTTCTCTTTAATCTATTATATAAGTTCTATCAATTTAAAAAATCCCCAGCCTTTTCTTTACAAAACTCATGAAGAATCCTTTACAGATCTAGTATTTGGCTATCACGGCACTGAAAAACATCCAAAATCCAGCTCTTTAAGTTTTTCTTTGATCTGCTCGTATCGACCATCGAAGCTTCCCCGAGGGATGGACAGCAGTTGATAAAACTAACAAGATTACACTGCGAGTGAAACAAGTCTCAGCATGATTGGGGGAAGGGCAGGTAACTTATACATAAAGGGGAGCAATGACGTGAAAGGCTGAAATCAAGTTGCATTTAAAATCTACCAACTAGATTTTCAACACTGGAGTTGTATCTTTATTATAAAGCGGTAAATTTGAATCTTTTTTTCTTTGAAAACAGATAAGAAATATGAAGTTTGGACATCATTTTCCACAGGTGTAATTTTTACTGAAACACACCTACTCATGAAAAAGAATGTGCATATTTTAAGACGTTTGCAACAGTGAAGTCTGAAAAAGTTTAAATTCTATTTTTTAAGAGATATAGATGAATGAAGTTGTGGGGGAAAAAAATGGATGTACACTTATAAATAAAAAAGTTACGCCAAATTAAAGATAGTAGGTATTTTTTGGCAGGCAAAAAAATTAACCTCGTATCTTTTTATATAATCAATTTAAAGTATTTTACATGTTCACAAATGTATCTTTTATTATTCTTAAAAAATAAATGATACTCTTCATTATTCTTACCGAAATTCTGTTTTTTTCCTTTCTTTTAGAAAATTATATGAGTTGCAATTAGTAACTACACCATGGGATATTTGAAACCCGATCACGATGAAAAGTTAAGACTTTTGTGCAGATTATGCAGGAAACTTTGTTCAACAAGAGCAGAGGTACGAAAAGGAATAAATACGCGAAATGTGAAAGACTTTAAAAAATATATTTTAATGACACTTCATGTAAATAAAGATAAAGACATTGATGGCAAATACTCTCCTTCAATTTGCTAAACTTGTGTGATATGTCAAGGACGAATTAAGTCCAAAGGGGGTGAAGCAACTATACAAAACACTCTTGAAAAAGAAAAACAAACTGCACGAATCTGGACTCATTACAGTGAAACTATTGCGCTATGCACTTCTTGCGCTCACTATGATTCATTCGGCATAGGGCGTATAAAGAAAGAGAGAAGTGTGCAAGAGGAAAGGTGTGATTTGGAAACACGCTGTAGCTGACCACTTAATGTGAGTACTGCAGTCCATCTTGAGTGGTCCAATTTGTCAAGCCTTCTTCTCTTTACTGAACATGGCTCGTTGCTAAAATTTATTATGGACATTTAAACCCAAGGTGTTCAGCTAACAAATTCTGTAAAAATTACCCTTCATTCTTCCACTAAAACAATGCTGAGGGAAACAAAAACTCTTGCAAAAATATATTATCATTTAAAAGTTCAACCTTTCCTCTATATTGCTATATATTTTGTTTTATGAAATTATTGATAGTTAAATAGATTTTGTATCTCAAGTCATGGTTACATGAAAAGAATTTTCACTCGATTTGTGATATTGGCGCAGGTAAAATTTGGGGTCGGCATGGCCTGGATTTGACCATAACCTGACCCCGATAACTGTAGCTAACGTTTTTTTTTTAATTATATGGGGGCTAGGGAGAAACCTAAAAGTCGAGCGATTCGTTGACATGCGATAAAAAGAACTGAACTTACAGAAACACAGGAAAAGTGTATCTACTGCCATCTCATACACACTGAAGAAGACATCAGCAATAATGTAGGCTCCCAAAGTTACAATCTGTAGTGGAATATACCATTTTAGACTTTTACAAACCAGGCTTACATAGTACATTTCATTTTACATTTGCATGTTATGATCTACGAAATACTTGTCAGTTTATTTCTACAAAGAAATGCAAAATGTGTTTGACATTATTTTACACACATTACACAGCTGTTAAAAGAGACCAAAAAGCGGCAACTTAGTTTGCTCACTGGCCCTACCTCAGACGCCCGCAATTAGTGGGCGGATCGGTGATCAATCATCTGTCAGGCAGGCTACAGCCGGTGCGTGACAGTGCACTGCTGTTAAATCTAATATTGGGATTTTTTACTTGCATCGCAATAAATCTGGCCTCATTAACACCAAGTATATCAAACATTTAATCATTTTAAAGCTGAAATTGCCCAGAGTGGTTGACCCCATGACCCAATCGAATTGCTGGCTGCTTCACTGGTGCAGCAGGCAAACTAAAATGCCTCTCTTTAACAGCCGTGAATAAGTTATTCACAAAAAGTTTATTTATTACTAATGTCTTTCAAACTACATGTAATTTACTTATATTTCATGCTAATTAAAAGGCAAATATATGATATTATGTTTTGATTAGAAAATGATTATAATTTAAAACAAAAAAAACCTCAAAGTAAGCCGACTGCTAATGATATATTCTGTATATATGTGCTGTAAAAGTTGTTTTTAAATCATAGATTAGGCCTAGTTAAAGATTTTATCTTGTAAAATAACATGCCACCAGTCATTAGCAGTGAATATTCAATGTAAATGAAACATTTCAATTTCAGAATAGACTGAATATGACAATATGTGTAAGGTCAATTGAAATTGACAATAACCTTTTCTAAAATAAACAATAGCACTTTAATCATTATTACATGGGAAAATCTATCTCATCCATGGGGGTGGAAATGCGAAAATTAATATCAACATATACGCAAAATAACTAAACAAAGATGAAATATATGAAAAGACTATATTTCAAGGGAATCATAAAGGATGATTAATACCTTAATTCAAAAGAAAACATCACATTAATTTTTACATTATGCCTTTCCTCTTTTACCTTTTTGTTGTGTTTATATCACTATCTGTGTCTCTATGTCCTTTACCCCATCTGTCTGTTTGTCTACCTTTGTATCTGCACATATGCCTTTTTGAAGTCAATCTCTGTCATTGTCTGACTGTCTGCCTATTACTTTTTTTTTCTCCCCACACTCTTAATTCTCTTGTCTATGATGGTCAGTGGTATACTCACTATAATCGGCACAATGTAAAAGTTGAGCCTTGGGGAATAGTCATCCAAGTAGGGGATGTCACCATTAAAGAAGAAATAGGCTGCTACACCTGGACACAATAAGTTGAAAACTGAATAAGGTAAAACTAGAATAACAATTAGATCATTCCTTGTGTTTTAGTTTTATTTCACCTCCTGTTCGACTTTTTTTCTCTTTGAAGAGCTCACAATATCAATCTTTATTCTCAACCCCACCTTTTCTCAGAAAAATCAGGATCAATTTTTATTCTATTATCTTTTAAAATAATTATTACAAAAAAGACAGATTTAACACCATGAGTCAATGTTTCATATGGAATGGGCATAACTAAAATTAAGTGTCTGATACTTTTTTTCTAAGCTATTATTTTTTGAGAATCATAGAAAGAAAAATATATGTGTATGATAAAGATCAATGAAAATTGTTTGCAGTTCTTAAAAAAAATATTATCATTGTATGTAGTAATAGAATATATATCAAACTTTCTCTTTCAATTTTGACTACTACCACAATGTTTTTTATAAGTATTATAAACACACTTCGTTCAAATACTCAACAATTCCTAATGTCTTGGAATGAAATAATCTGATTATAAAGCTGTCTAGAATTAACTGACATTGAGTAGAACCTTTTCTTTAATGTGAGCTCATTTCAAAATTGGATAGTATTCTTGTAACTTGAAAAATGTGTTCATTTATCTCCCTGGACTTGAGACCTAAGTAAATTTAAAACTAAATAAGCACTAGGAGAGAACCTGTTAAAAATCATATTGATTAAAACAATGCCATTATCCATTACCAAATTTGCCAGAAATCTCAATTAGACTAACTACAAACAGCAAAATGTCAGTCATCTTAAGAAAAACATAATTGGCAAATTGAAGCTTTGAAAATCACTATACTTAAGGTCAATAGCAAAAAGCAATATAATTATAGTCTTATTTAAATACTAAACATCAATAGCAATAATGTCATAACTTACCTACAAGACCGACCACCACCAGTTTACAAATGAACATTAGGAAATCTGTGACTTGATCAAGGACGAACACTCGAACAACATTGCGTAGAATCAAGTTGAAGGCATCCTTGGCAGAGGCACAAAAGTTCTTACCATGGACTCCCATCTACATAAAAGAGTTCCAAACAAAGAAAACAACTGTTGAAAATAAGTGTGGTATTATGAAAGAATAATACTCAATGCCTGTATATGAAAAATCAGAGAAGAAGATATCTGATGTGGAATGGAAACATAAAGTAAAGAGCAGCTCTCCAAATCTTACCATAATGTATGCATTCTTTGTAATAAACCGCAAAACTTTTTCAAGGCACCAGAAGCAACACTTAAGGCACCTGAAAAAGAATGAAGAAAAGCTAATCAAATCTTTTTCAAGTCCAATAACTGAATAATAAAATATATAAATAAAAGCAGATACAAAATTGAGCAAATTCGATTTCAAAACTGTAAAAAAAAATTTGAATGATTCTATGATATTTAAGAAAATTTACATCCTCGATAATAATTCTTTCCTAAAAGTCTGTCAAAATCACTCAGGCAAAATTAAATAATGATTCTTTGTTAATATTTCAGCTATTTAAAAAACAATAAAAAAAAAAACAAACAAAATAAAACCAAAACCTTTGAAGTCTATAGATAGAAAGTAGAAAGTGAGTATCAGGTCATTATCCCCAATATAATTATAACATCCATCTTTTCCTCATTTAAGCTCAAACAACACCAATCTTTCCTTTTTTTCAAATAGTTTTTATAAATCTTTTATGTTGAAAGCATAAAAAATCACACAGGCAAACAAAGCATACAAACTAAAACTTAAAAAAAAAAACTCCATGTCAACATTAAATTTTTCCCTGTTAAAAAATTTGAGAAAAGAATTTGTAGGTTTTTTTCCAATAAGGAAAACCATCTGAATTGGGCTTACTTCATCAAAAACTTTGCCACTTCATTCTCAGAGCCTTTGAGTTTTGAGTCAATATACTCCAAGATGGTGCGAATTACTTGTACAATGGCTATCAACAGAGATCCAAATGCCAGAGAGCCTAGATGGTATCTGTTTGCGACGAAGAAAAGAGACAAAGTATAAAAAGAAAAAAATCAAATAGATATTGACAAATACACGTTTTTATTCGTTTAGCAATAGTTCTCTCATAGTCCTCGGTTCCTTTAAATAATCTGTGATTCTAAACAATTTTTTTTAAACTAAGAGGAAGAGGAGACTAGAGATTGCACAGATTTTCCCCATGCATTCGTTTTTTGTCCTAAGTTTTAAACATTGGATCACAGAAGATCAGTTTTCTTCAAGAAAATATAAATATAGAGGATTCTCACCGGAAACATCTATAGAAAGCCCCTGTGACAGGGAAGGTGGGCAAGTCTTTGCTCTTGTTGAAGGTCCAGTAGTAACTCGAAAATGCCCCTGCTAGGGTCAACTGGCCCATTGCAGACACAAAGTTGACCAACCAGAAGAGCATGAACAAATTATACAACTGGAGGTAGATGGTGTAGCTGATGAGCAGAAAGGAAATATGGTTTTAGTTGATGAAGGCAAGTTCAAGGTAAAACAATGTATGGAAATGCTTGATCATGGAGGAGCATATAATTGTCCATTGTAATGGTTTGACCAAATTATCTGGAGCAAGAAAAATGAACTTACATGGAATTTTGAAAGGGACATATTAGTTTGTATCAATTTGTTTCAAGCAATTGCAAAGATTAAGGATGAACTTAAACATTATGATTGTATACAAAAGAAAAACATTTTGGAGAGAGAGAGAGAGACAGTGTGTAAGAGAGACAGAGACAGAGACAGACAGACAGACAAACAGAGACAGAAAGATAGACAGAGAGAGAAACAAACAGAAAGATCTATAAAATATAAAGAGGTGCACAGAGAAGTAGAACATTTTTTAAAAAAGCTTTTACTCCTCTAAATTTAAAAATCTTTCTAAGTTTTAGTTAAAGGTACTCAAATTAGTTTAGAATTTATGTCCAAAAATTTAACTATTGCTTTTAACTATAAGTATGTTCGAAAATGTTTCAAAATGAAACTGTTTTCTTTTCAAGAGACTGCATTAGAAAAAAAATGATTGTATGCAAAGCATAACTTACTCTCCTTCTCCGTTCTTGATGAAACCACATATATCGGATAACTGGTTGGTACCCTAAAAAAAAGTGATGAAGAAGTTGTTTCATTTTTAAAATATGAGACCATGTAAATCTAGATATATTTCAAGACATCATTATTGACTTTTAATTGTTTTGATGGGCATTTTTTTTTGCCAAAAAAAAAAAAAAAGTTATCTCCTTTACAATTCTTAAAGGTCTACTTTTCAGACTTTCATACAAACTTTTTTTTTGGTTACATTGACACATTGTTTTACTTTTTTTTTAACTTTCTTTTTTCTCTGCCTATACAATATCTTCTATCCCATGTACCTCTTTATCTAACCTTATTCTTCAGCTTTATTTTGTCTAGAATTACTTTCAGTATACCCAGTGAGTCTTTGGAATTACTGTCAACAAAAATGGTGCTTAAATTCACATGTAAAGCGATGAAGAAGTGATTTTTAAACTGACATAAAATGTAGTTTAGTATTTTAAAATGATCAAACCACAAAAGACAAATAGACAACACATGTGCTCTAATTTTATTACATGTATCAAACAGGTGGAAAAAATAGCTGTAAATTATTTTAAGTTTTACATGTGAGGTAGGCAGAAACAACCTCATAAATTTACAAGAGCCTGTTAATTACATTTGTTTCACAAGGGACTTCTTCAAATAATCCTGCTGATTTTGTTTTTACTGCATGCTCGTTGATGGACCCATTAGGAAAGGTGACATTGTTATCTTCGAAGTCTTGCTCTCGGCCGACCGATGCTAAGAAACTGATTAAAATGTTAAGGAAAGTTTCTTTTTAAGGAATTATACTTTTGTTGAGTTTTAAGTCTAGGAAAAACACTTATCATCAAGTGCACACTTTGAATGAATGATAGATAAACAGTCATGTAAAAAAAGAAAAGCATCAACAGTTGTTTTTATGATTTTAGAGTCGTTTTCTATAACAGTCTGAATGTGACACTTCTTATGTTTCTGACTCGCTTTGTTTTTATCTTCTGAATGCCCGTTTGTCTGTTTGTGTCACTCTCTCTCTCTCTCTCTCTCTCTCTCTCTCTCTCTCTCTCTCTCTCTCTCTCTCTCTCTCTCTTTCTGTCTCTGTCTCCCCCTCTCTCTCTCTTCTTCCCTCTTCCTCTTTTTATCTGCAGTTTGAGTGTCTTTTTCCCATCATTCCATTTTTATCAGAATATTTGAATGAAATTGTCTGTCTAACTATTCTCCCCCTTTTTGCAGAAGCTTTCTATTGTATGGTTAAAAAGTTGCAAAGTTACCTTCACAAAGCCTTAGGTAGGTCTGTAATCTTTTTAACCATGTAATGAACCGTCTATCACCAAAATCATTGAAAGCAACCAAAGCTTCCAAGAGTAGTGTACTTAAGATAATTGTAGAAATAATAACAAAGATCATTTTATTTTGGTTTCCAATTCATGTTTGCACAAGTCTAGAAGCAAACATCACCTTGACCACACTAACACACATACAGATGCAAAATACATAGGCCTACACCACAAGAAATGAAAATGAATGCAAAAAAAAAAAAAGACCTAACATTCACAACATGAAATAACTGGAATTAAGTTTTAAGATGCTTTCAAACTTAATTTTGAAATCAGCAGATAAACTTTAGTAATAAAATTCCCAGCTTTCAAATATTGGTGCTTGCTGCTACTTAGTGACCATATTTTTTAAAGGATACACAGCCACACAGGCCCACAAAGCCACCACACCCACTTGAAGTAAGAAGGGAAACACAGGCCACAGAAGCGTAGACCACATTGAACCAACAGCCCTGGAGTTAAAGATATGAAAACAATTTACAAGTCATTTAATGTATAAATAAGTAAAAAAAAGCAATAGATCCAAGTCTGGAGACTTTCTGTGACTCAGAAAAGTCTTATTAATTGGAAAATAAAAGAGAAAAAAAACCCCAAAACAAACCAGAAATACAGTTAACCTCTTTGCTACTAACTATACCTACTAAAAGCTTTTAAGTCTTTGCAATTTATCTGAAAGGAAATGAACATAGTATGACAGACATACTTTTTATTTTTTTTTTTTCGTTTCTTCACACCCTTTTCCTCATGAGAATATTTCTCCATTTATCTTCTTATTGTTTTTAAATTAATGTTGTCGTTCATCTTCTTCTTGGTGTAAATAATGATTTATTTTGTAAACGCAGTTGGACCTGTTTTTGTAACATTTATTATTTTAGTTAAAATCATAGACATCCTCTTATTCTTTCTCTATCCTTTCTTTTCCTTTTTTCCCTCACACCTTTGTTTTCTCTTTTTTCCCTCACACCTTTATTTTCTCTTTTTTCCTTCTCCTACTCCTGCTCCACTTGATGCTCGTTCTTCTTCTCCTCCTCCTTTTCTTCTCCTTCTTCTTCTTCTTCTTCTTCTTCTTCTTCTTCTTCTTCTTCTTCTTCTTCTTCTTCTTCTTCTTCTTCTTCTTCTTCTTCTTCTTCTTCTTCTTCTCAATCACCCTTAATAATAATCTCTCCCTATGTTCTCTACAGCCTATTCATGCTAATACCCCAGTAATGCCCTCATATTAACTGCTTTTGATGATACACTGTATGCATACCTGCTTCCCTGCTCTATAAGAGCTATGGCAATTCTTATTCTCTTACATAGTCCAAGTAAAATGAGGAACACTATGAGAAAGATTGCTCCAAAGATAATACCTGAAAATAAAGCAAAGAAAATATGCAATGTATTGTATTGTGTATCACTCGACACTGCTGAGTTTAGCAAAGCCTGAAAAAGAAAAAAAAAAAAAAAAAGAAAATCTGGAAAAAAATTATACAACAGAGACAAAACCGCACAGCTAGGTGGCAAATTCAAAGAATAAAATGGATGTCAAATAAGATAAAAAGAAAAAAAAAAAATCGATATGAAAAAAGGAAGGGGTACAAAAATAAATAATATCAAACGAAAAAATTTAATATAACATGAAGAGAGTAGTCTACAATGAATGAGAGAGAAAGACACAGAGAGAGAGAGAGAGAGAGAGAGAGAGAGAGAGAGAGAGAGAGAGAGAGAGAGAGAGAGAGAGAGAGAGAGAGAGAGAGAGAATGATAGGCTTAAACTGGATATGATAGATAAAGAGAGGTGGAGAAAGGCAGATTTATAGAAAAGGATAGGAGGATAAGGAGGGAGAGAGATAATGTATAAAAATTAAGTACTGCAAATCTAACATTTTATTCTTTCTAATGAAGCAGAGAAAAGGACACAAAGAAATAGAAGAAGAAAGAAGTATAGATAGAAAATAGATAAATTATTATATAGATAGATCAGAAGACAAAGGGGAGAGAGAGAGAGAGAGAGAGAGAGAGAGAGAGAGAGAGAGAGAGAGAGAGAGAGAGAGAGAGAGAGAGAGAGAGAGAGAGAGAGAGAGAGAGAGAGAGAGAGAGAGAGAGAGAGAGAGAGAGAGAGAGAGAGAGAGAGAGAGAGAGCAACCATTCTTTTAACATAAAATGAAGTAACTGAGTTTTCATTCTATTTGTACGCACCACCAGCAAGGAATAGTTTCTCTTTTTCAAAGGTAAACCTCCACACCATGTAGAATGTGAGAATCTCGTCCTTGCCCTTCACATCATAGTACATGTACCAGCAGATGGCAGTCACTGCAAAACACAAATTCCACTGTTTTATATATATATATATATATATATATATATATATATATTTATGTTAATACGTGTGTGTGTGTTAAGTAACATGCGCAGTAGCACTTTTAGCAGCAGCAGCAGCAGCAGCAGTAGTAGTAAGTAGTAGTAGTAGTAGTAGTTAGTAGTAGTAGTTAGTAGTTAGTAGTTAGTAGTTAGTAGTTAGTAGTAGTAGTAGTAGTAGTAGTAGTAGTAGTAGTAGTAGTAGTAGTAGTAGTAGTAGTAGTAGTAGTAGTAGTAGTAGTAGTAGTAGTAGTAGTAGTAGTAGTAGTAGTAGTAGTAGTAGTAGTAGTAGTAGTAGTAGTAGTAGTAGTAGTAGTTGTGGGTGTCATTGGTGTTGTTGGTGTTGGTGCTGTTTTGTGTCGTTAAATATTATCCTTATTGTCCAATGACAAACAATTAATAGCTGTCACAAGCAAGAAGTAAGACTAATTCCTGGGATGTGTTCTGAAGTGCAAAAGGCATTTGTTAAGGCCTGGTATTTTTATAAGTAATTTTTATATAAAGCATTCACACTCACAAAAGACCCAAACACCGACAAATGCCAGGAGAGTGATCCACACCATCAATCCAGCAATCCAGCGCATCATAGTTATCCAGATCATGGAGATAACCATAGCAATTCCCAAACCGCTGGGGGGGGGGGGGGGGGGGGGATAATGCAAGAAAAGTTACAAAAATTAAGTGCCACCTGATTAATTTGAACAAAAATAAAATTACACTTATATGTAAATTAAGGTATTGATAGTTCTTTACTGCAAAATATGCAAAAAGGAGACTCTTTTCACTTCCTTTCAAAATATTCTTTGATTGTAACTGAGAGGACTATGGCAATGACTATAGCAAACGGTAATAATACATTAGGGGATGTTGATAGTGGTGAAGATTATCATGCCGGTGACCATTACGTTGTTGTTTAATGAATAAAGGAAACTGGCAACTGCAAAGGAAGGTGATGATAGTGATGAGGACCTTGCTTATTGGGGGTTATGTAGAACATGACGCTCATGACGATGATTGTGGTGGTGATAATCGTGATAATAATAATGATGTTGATGATGATGGTATGAAGATGATAAACATACACAACAACAACAATAACAAATATAATAATGATGCTGGTAATTATAATGGCAAAATGATAAGCTTGGGATGGAAGAGAATGTGATAAGAATGTTTGCAATGCTTATAAATAATTTATGTAGCCCGTCAATATCAATAAGGTAAAGAGAAAAGCAACTTACATCAAGATCATCCACCAAGAGGCAACAACGTCAGCCACAATCTTCTCACCATATTCCTTGGCAGTGAGGAACTGTTCGTAAACCCTAGAAGAAAAATAATGAACAGATAAGTATGGAGGTAGACTAGACTATTTGTTACATACAATAGTCATACATACATAAGCCTACATCAACACATACATGCATATATACAATATATATGTAAACACATTGCATATAAATATATAAAAATAGATAAACATATATCATATATATATATAAATATACACACACACACACACACATAGACAGATAGATAAATAGTCAGATGGATGAATAGGTTGATGAATAATTTGATAGATAGAAAAAGAGATAACTAATTATGCAATGTCACTAAACAGGTAAAATGTAATTACTTATCGGGGAGCAGGACCAAAAGGGGAAAATGAATATCACAGAGGGAATAAAAACTAAGAGAAAGAAAATAGAAAAAAGTTTAAGCAGCCGGACGCTCAAACGGAAGGGATTGAAGTGACAACTGATTGTGAGAAAAAGCTCGATAAAATTAAATTAAACTACAACCCTTAAAGGTTAAGACCTGAAAGCAATAGCAAAAACATAGGTTTGAAGCTTTGGGCCAGAGCAGAAAAAAAAAAAAGAGACAGAGAGAGAGAGAGAGAGAGAGAGAGAGAGAGAGAGAGAGAGAGAGAGAGAGAGAGAGAGAGAGAGAGACAGAGAGACAGACAGACAGACAGAGACAGACAGACAGACAGACTGACAGAAAGAGGCAGACGAGGAAAGACAACAAGGACAGAGAGAGAGAGAGAGAGAGAGAGAGAGAGAGAGAGAGAGAGAGAGAGAGAGAGAGAGAGAGAGAGAGAGAGAGAGAGAGAGAGAGAGAGAAGGGAGGGAAGAGGATTCTAAGTTTATTTGAGCCGCGTCAGACAATTAAAGAGAACAATGTCCTTAAGAAAATAACTCCTGGTTGAATACTGATTTACTCTGGAGTTATATAAAGCGGTGTGCGTTAGGGCTTTACCTGTCTAGTTGCCCTTTTTGTCTTGTTCAATGAATCCAGCTTGGTTTTGAACTTTCCTTAAAGAAACAATATTCCACCTTCTTATTTATTGGTCCTCTTTGCTTCTTGATGAACTTGTAAAATAAGCTGTTGCCTCAAATTCCATTTCTTTCGTTTAAACTCGCTGTAAGCCACGCTCCCTTTCTCTCTGGGGTGTTATCAATAAATGTTTTCAGCAAGGAATCTCAAGTGCTTTTTTTTAAAAGGGGGCACTGTCGGTACTCGGGTTTGAGCGACTAACCCAATTTTTTTTTATTTATATATATTTGGGGGGAAAAGGGGGGGGGGTGGAGGTTGTTCCCCGGGTTGCCCCCCCCCCCCCCCCTTCTTTCTTCCCTCTACATCCACGCCTCACACACACACACACACAAACACACCACTGGGTTGAGTTTGGGACCTCATTCAGATCTGCCCTGCCCAACGCGGACTTATCTGATATGCGTAAACTGTCTGAGTCCGTTTTGTTGTAAGAGGCTATATCAAACAATCAAAATAGACAAGCCAAAAAAATGAAATAAATAAATATATAAAAGCTTCATTCAAGTTCAAGTGGTAAATGATTCATTTTTATAACCTTAAAAGTCACATATACTAAAAAAAATGTGCAACTTAGTTTGAGTCCATTTTCTGATTGGCGAGGTAAGATTCCACCCTAAAACATCATAAGCCTTTCCCTTTTGCTTTCCAGCACTTATTCAATAGGATTATCTCGTACCTTAAGGAATCATAACGTCGGAATGTCGACTATTTACCCGTAATAAAATAAATTGACTAAAATGACTAAGGTTTTGGGCGGTTCAGTGAAAAAACAAAAAACAAAA
>JAWDGP010001777.1:55000-70000 GCA_033675545.1 Elysia crispata
GTAAATTCCACCTGTTATGTTCACAGAGCGGTAGGAGGAGAAAAAATGCTTATTATCATGTAAGGTTCCACATATTATAGAGACACGAAAATGAATGACACTTCCTATTAATACAGTTCGATTCAATAACATGGGAGACCATTTCAGAATTGAATACGAATGCATTCCATGCGATTCTCGTTCTGAATCGGTTTTTTTTTCCATATATGCGATTTTTTTTAATTGCTTGAAGACGATGAAGCACAATTATTAAAAAAAAAAAAAATAAAGAAAGAAAGTACTAGATTGAAATGTGACCTTACTTCAAGCTTTTTAATTCAGAATAGTAGTCAAAACCACACGGTGCTAGGGTCTGCTAGGTCCATTTTATTAAATAGATACTTGAGCGTAAACTCTGATTTAGCCTAAGTTCTTTAGGTCAAGTCCTGTAGCTTCCAGATTCGAACGAAACGTAGATAAGTTGCATAAGTGTTTCCGCCGAAAAATAAATGAGGGAAAAGAAAAAAAAAGAGATTGGGACGAGAGAGAGAGAGAGAGAGAGAGAGAGAGAGAGAGAGAGAGAGAGAGAGAGAGAGAGAGAGAGAGAGACAGACAGACAGACAGACAGACAGACAGACAGACAGAGACAGAGAGAGAGAGACAGAGACAGAGAGAGAGAGAGAGAGAGAGAGAGAGAGAGAGAGGGGGGGGGGGGGAGGAGGGGCCGGGGAGAGGATGGAAGACGTAAGAGCACGTTTTTTCATTATACTTTTTATAGTGATTGGGACAAGCATTATAAATGAGTTTTTGACAATGATCATTTTCTGATTGGTAGGTACAAACATAAAGTATGTTTCATTACATCAAATACCAAGAAGCGACAGAGAAACTTATAGACCATAGGCTGAACAAGAGAATGAAGAAAAAGACTTTCCTGCATTATTTTATTTATTTATTTACGCCGATGACATTCTTTTTAATTTAAAGCGCTTTTTTTTTTCAATTCTAATCATGTGTGGTAAAGCTATACTTCAAGATAGCTTACTGTAGGAACTTTTTCGCAGCTTGCTTCATATAATGTGTAGAAAAAGGGCACAGTTGCAGGCAGTACCCGGTAGTGAAATACCTATTGATTTATGATGTCGATGATCATATTAAGACATGAGCTTCCTGTTTGAGCATTCACTGCTTTCCAGTAATCTCCGATACGTATATTAAATACGTAAAATTGCTACTTGTTTCCCCTTCTCGTCACAGTCGCCCGCTGCCCACTAGTATAGATCTAATGCATGAAGGTTTTTTTTTTTACCAACACGGTATGTTCACATTACAAAAGGAAGTTCCTTACATCTCCCAAAAACGAAAATTTTGCTGCATTTGAAGCTTCAATTTCAACTGACAAACACAATGCGGCAGTCTCTGAATCATGCTATTTGTGTTAGACGTTGCTTATTGGCGTAAACTTTATTACAGACATATCAAGCAAATTATCTTATCTGAAAATAACTCATCATATGAAATTAGTTTATGGAGAGGGAAGGAAAGGCGTCGTGACACATAAAAACAAACTAAAAATGTCCAATTTGACTACATTCAAGTCTAATACATGGAAAACTATCTAAAATCTTTCAACATTAATAAAGTTATCTTCCCAGAAAAGAGTTCAAAAAGAACCGAATACGTGCAGCTATAGCAGCATTATAATTTCTCTCGTGTCCTAAAAAGAACACATTTACGTTTAGTTACCGCGTTATGTTCCATTTTAAATTATGCGTTTCTTAAGAAACTAAAATACAAGTAAACGATTGACACCAGTCTCTTAAAATGCAACGCAAATAAAAGAACACGACACACATTAGGAAATAGACGCAGTTAAATACTAAATTAATAGGCAGTCACGAACGACGACCCAAGATACCAGGCCTTGCCCCATACTGTGTAACCCTGTGGCCAGTCACCCCTGACCTCCAACACGCCCGAGTTGAGGCCTATTCTTGCATAAATTTTACTCCGTGCACTTTCGTCATAGACGGGTCCAAGTCGCTTCCACCCAGCATCCACCCTGTCCTTGGCAGTCGATTCACAGGCTCTTGCAACATAATCTGGAGAGCAGGGCTTGAGGGCGAATCACGAGTTCATCACCATCCAACCGTGGATATAATGTTAACGTTATATATAAGTTACTAAGATATTCTTGGTTGATGGTTTGTTATGTTTGAACATAAATCGAAATTGATAGCTGGGCTCGGTTTGCTGCAAAGATTTATCATGCTTATTGTAAAAAAAAAAGATCACTGAAGAAAACACAAAAAAAACCCCACACCCCCCATTAAAAAAAAAAAAGTAGTAGTAGTAGTAGTAGCAGTAGTGGCAGTAGTGGTAGTAGTAGTGAGTGAGTGGTAAGTGTGTGAGTAGTAGTAGTAGTGGTGGTAGTGGTGGTGGTAGTGGTAGTGGTGGTGGTGGTAGTAGTAGTGAGTGAGTAGTAGTGAGTAGTGGTGGTAGTAGTGAGTAGTGAGTGGTGGTGGTGGTGGTGGTGGTGGTGGTGGCATCAGCGGGAGACAGCAGCAGTGAGTAGTGGTGGTAGTGGTGGTGGTGGTGGTGGTGGTGGTGGTGGTGGCGGTAGCCGGTGGTTGTGAGTGAGTGAGTGGTGGTGAGTGAGTGGTAGTGAGTGGTGGTGGTGGTAGTGAGTAGTGGTGGTGGTGGGATTGGGATTGGTGAGTAGTGGTGGTAGGTGGTAGTAGTGGGTGGTGTGAGCAATGATGAGTAGTGGTGGTAGTGAGTGATGAGTGAAGTGGTAGTGGTGGTGGTGGTGGTGGTAGTGGTAGTGGTAGTAGTAGTAGTAGTAGTAGTAGCAACAACGGTGGTAGTAGTGGTAGTAGTAGTAGTAGTAGTAGTAGTAGTAATAGCAGCATAAGCAGAAACAGCAGTAGTAGTAGTAGTAGTTGTAATAGAAGTAAGTAGTAGTGGTAGTAGTAGTAGTAGTAGCAGTTGTAATAGAAGTAAGTAGTAGTAGTAGTAGTAGCAGTTGTAATAGAAGTAAGTAGTAGTGGTAGTAGTAGTAGTAGTAGCAGTTGTAATAGAAGTAAGTAGGAGTGGTAGTAGTAGTAGTAGTAGCAGTTGTAATAGAAGTAAGTAGTAGTGGTAGTAGTAGTAGTAGTAGTAGTAGTAAGAAGGAGAAGAGGAAGATGAATACAGTAATAACAATTTACCACGATATGGGATACTGGGCCAATGATACATCCCTAAGCTAGAGCTGCATACCAGGGTTCGCCGTCACTTCCTCTCTCTCTCTCTCTCTCTCTCTCTCTCTCTCTCTCTCTCTCTCTCTCTCTCTCTCTCTCTCTCTCTCTCTCTCTCTCTCTCTCCCTCTCTCTCTCTCTCTCTCTCTCTCTCTCTCTCTCTCTCTCTCTCTCTATATATATATATATATATATATATATATGTGTGTGTGTATTTTATAGACAGAGAGAGACTAGAGAGAGAGAGAGAGAGAGAGAGAGAGAGAGAGAGAGAGAGAGAGAGAGAGAGAGAGAGAGAGAGAGAAGATTGTAGTTAAAAAAAAGCACCCTGCGACTGTTTCTTATCTTTGACTTTCTACACTGTTCTGTGCAAATTAGTACTACTATTTTCGTGACAGACTTAATGGATAAACTTGCATTTTATGGTGTTAAAACAGTGAAGCAGCCATAACCTCATTTCAACATTTTTTATTAACATTTTTGTTTAATTTTTTTCTTTTAAGAAAACTATCTTATACACATAATTGTGCCGTGCTGACCCAGACAAGGCCCCAACATTAAAGTTGGGTTAAGTTGTATATAAGAAATTGAAATCATTATATGAATCAATATTATTGATCACACGAATCTTTTCCCCGTAACATGCTTTTCTTTCGTTATAGACTTTAAAAAAAAAGACCGAGTAGTTTAACTCAGAGCATCCATCATACGTCTAATGTAGAGATGCATCAGTAATGGCGGACAGCTTGAAAAGACCGGAAACACGTGACCATGGCGAACAACCTATAAATAATTCCAAGGATCCTCAGTATCCGCGGGTGAAAGAAGGAATAAAATAAATTTAGTTTTTTTTTTATGCGACTTTCTATATATACACACTGTCATAGCAAGATCTAAGCCAGATGCAGCGACACTTATATAATCTTGTTTGTAAACAATTATGAGAAAAAGAAAAAAAAAGAAAAATAGAAGTCTGTTGGGCCATTTGGCCAGACGTAGGGCTGACCAAAAGGAACACCATACTGTTAAACAAACAAACAAAAAAAAAAGAACAGAGATCTTATTTTCTAGAATTGTTCGTCTCTTGAATGAAATGCACAACCATCGAATACATGAGGGAAGGGGGGAAAATGTTTTCTTCAAAATCATGTCCACTTACCTTCTTCAATCAAATAATCTTCCATTCTCTTGATTAAAGAATTACAGCGATTAAACTAGGAGTACACGAGATTTATCTCCAAGCCCAGGATCATCGAGGACCAACTACTTTCACCGAAAGAGGCAAGCACACTGATCTTATGTTTTAGAAGTTTCCCAGTGGTTAGAATCAAGCAATGGAAAGAAACTCTTTACATGTTTTGAATAAAGAGTATTGCTAGCTTGGAACCTAAATTGACAAATTCTTTGCCTCGAATTCTACGGTCTGGTAATTATTTTACAAACATAGCAGACCATGACAAGATTCATTTAAAACTAGGCGCACCACTTTAAATCAATTTAAGTTAAAAAAAAAATGCCGAGCAAAGGGTGGACCTGTTTTGATGATTTGCCAGAAGTGCATGGTTTGATAAAGTATGAAAGGATATTTGGAATCGAAGCGGAGAGAGGTAAATGTTGGCGGTGAATATATTTCCTCCATTCAAACATGCCACAAACTATTTTTTTTATAAATTGAACACAAAATAATAATTTGAATGTAAAAGTTTCAGAGCAACACGCCGTTGAAAGATTCGCGATACTAATGATGCATGTACTATGTACTGTATTTAATTACTAGAGAAAATAATATTACTTTGATCAAGATATTTCTGTGGCATAGAAATTTACCTATCACTCTTTTCCTTCTTTTCTTTGTTCTCTTGTAACTTAATAAGTGATTCTAAAATTTATCTTCCAGAACTTGAAGCTAGAAAAAGCATAAAATCTCATGCACTAAGTTAAAATTACGTCAGAAAAAAACCAACAATAACAGCATTTAATGAAATGAAAGAAAAGTGGACAATATATATAAATTAGACCCATCCCTGTCCTTTCTTTCCATTGAAAGACGCCGAAAAAAAACTATTCTGAGAGACTGCAGAAAGTTAGTTATTTCTTACCGAGATAAAGGAACTACACGAAGCAACAATCACTTGAATGGCCAGTGACTAAAAATGTATTTCTTCCTTTTATATTTTAAGTGTTTCTTTATTTTATCCACGTAGGACTACTTCAAATAATTATGTTTATTTCTGTATGAGCTAAAGTAAGGTCAAACCTAGTTTTAAAAAAAGCAACAGAAAATAACTCAGGGTAAGAAAGAAAAACCAATGCAGTACAAATAGGATTAATCAAAACAAATTTCTTCACAAATAAATTTTACTTCACTTATATTTTCCTCAACACCATTTCATATTTAAACGGATACTAACATTTAAAAAAAGAGGACCCACCATCAACAAATAATTAGCTGCGACAAATTGTTAGCCTGATACGTCACCTGAATAAGAAAGACATAATTAGTTGTGACTAACCAGGTACCTAAGGTTATGTGTCTCGAAGTTCAATCGCCTGGTTAATGTCCCTAACGCACTTAGGTCCGTCAAGCTCGGACAAAAAACATGTCACACCGGGACCAGGTCCTCGAGACCTTCAGAACATCTAGGTCAAACCGCGCTATTTACTAATGAAGATTGTCAGCAAGGTACATTGACTGTCTAAGGTGTGCGAGACCAAATGTGATTAAAACTAGGCAAGCCAACTGGACATTTTTTTTTTTTAAATCAATCACGATAAGGCAGTACTTTAATATAGAACAGAGAAATGATAATCTTTCCAGCAAATAGTGACAAATCGCTAAAAAAAACCGTTTTATAAACGAAAATAAAGATGAAAGTAAGAAAACTTATAACTGATATTCTTAAGTACTAAAAGTAGGCCTTCTATATATGAGTCATACATATCACCTAGGATTGCCCTTAAACTTATATATATATATATATATATATATATATATATATATATATATATATATGACATATTCACAAACAATCATTACATTGATATATATATATATATATATATATATATATATATATCTCAATGTAATGATTGTTGGTGAATGTGTCAAATGCAGAAGATGATTTCGGGCATCCATTCTGTTGGTACTATTAAACTCGCGTCAAGCAGGGAAAAACTTAAAAGATGTACCCTCAACTAAAATCCGGCACGTGCATGTTTAGAACCCGTCACGAATATTTCACACATATCGTAGGGTGACCTAATGCTTCTTCTCATCAACTTAATAGAACCGAAGTGCATAATGTATCTGAGAATCGCAGGAAAATTGCAGTAACTTGCTGGTGACCGAGTCCATGTAGAGCTGATAAGAAAATGATTGATTGCACTATCAATCGACAAGTAATCACATATCATTAGTTTTCTCGACCACAACATGAAAACTTGCAGGGCGAATTCATCAGCCTTAGACAGAAATAGACCGTACGTGATCACAAAAGAAAGAAAGATGAGAGAGAGAGAGAGAGAGAGAGAGAGAGAGAGAGAGAGAGAGAGAGAGAGAGAGAGAGAGAGAGAGAGAGAGAGAGAGAGAGAGAGAGAGAGAGAGAGAGAGAGAGAGAGAGAGAGAGGGAGAGGGGGGGGGGAGGAGACGCGTGTGTGCGACGAGATAACCTTGACATTATGCGTCAAAACAACTATAATTTTTTATATATTTTGAGGCCCATTTTAATGGCTCTACATAATTTCATTCATTAAATAGGCACAAAAATCTATTCACCATAGGGGCATTTGTATGAGGCAATTATTTAAGTCGGGTACTTATTTTTAAATATTAGTGGCGACGAAGACATGCTTACATACTTGAGCTTATTTTAGAGCCCAGTGCCACAATATGTCACATATTGGAATGGAACCCTGATTAATAACAAGGATAACAGAGTCTATGTCTCTTCAAATTAGATTTATCAACATTTACATACATGTATATTCGGGAAACAAAAATTGAGTGAGACCCACGTCTGGCATAATTACATGTATATCCTGTTCCTCAGGTCAGATGGAACTAAGTTAAGGTGTAGTCCACAACCAGAGTCACGATTTTCAACTATTCACTGTTCCGACGCCTAGCTAAGGAGAAGCGACTTAGAGTGAGTCATCTCAAACAGGAATTACTAGGACTATCAAATCAATTCTCGGGCAGCATTAAGTTTGTTGAACTAATTCTAATAACTGTTTTGAGAATAAAGCTAGATCTAGACTTTTCCTTCTTTTTTTTTTTGGAGGGGGGGTGGGGGGAAGGGTTCAGTTTGTAGTAGCTTGAATGTCTAGCAAATTCACTAGTGGTTATCAATAGAATTTTATTACAAAATGTTCTATCTATAAGCCAATATAAATATAATGGGCTCACTGTTTTTTTATGTTTTACAGCAGGCGATATATATTTCATACGATTATCAAGTTCAATAGCCCAAAAATTAAGATTAATGAAAACTGTGAAACAGTCCCAGCAGGGTTTTTTTTTTACCTCAGCATTGTAATCTATGCTTTCGCATCTAGATCTAAGGCCTACAATTTTTTTTTATTCATAATGAAAACTAGTTGATATATCCAGGTAAAAAGAACAAACGAAACAAACTTATTTTTTTTCCTATGTACTGGCTTCTTTTACTCACATTATTCTTTTTAACACACAAATATTATCCAGTCTGCTACATATTAACAATAAAGGCTCGCACATAATGAATTAGCACATAAATGGTGAAAAACATGTGACATTTCGACACTGATTCACAGTGCAATTAAAGCTCCAGTGTCTGGATCCAGAAATCTAATCCTAGCATGAACAGTTAAAAATTAATCAACTTTCGCACAGGTAAGCACCAGTTACTAACACAAGGTTACACTGTCATAGTACTATTAAAAGGTGAGGCTTTCCACTATCGCCAGTAAAATGCGACACAGTGAGCTTCATAACGAGGTCATTCGCTCCCACACCTCTTCCCTCCCTCAGGTTATGGGTTTTTTTCCCCTTCTCACCTGGAGGATGTTGTCATCAGCTACTGGTCGCACAGGGTCACAGACGGCTCGCAATTTAAAGAAAACACCTGCATTCTTGGTGACTCTCTCTCTCTCTCTCTCTCTCTCTCTCTCTCTCTCTCTCTCTCTCTCTCTCTCTCTCTCTCTCTCTCTCTATCCACTATCCATCTCTCTCTCCATCTCTCGCTCTCTCTCTCCATCTCTCGCTCTCTCCCTCCTTCCTCTCTCTCTTTCTATATATAAAAAGAGATATTTAGAAAGAAAGAGATAGAGGTCGGGAAAGAGAGAATAAGACATTCCAAAACAACGAAGATTGTTTTTATCGTGACTAATTAATTAGTCATGTCCTTATGTAATACAGAACATTACCAAAAGGATCATTCCTTCTTTACGGACCCAACAACAAAAGACAAAACAAAACAAGACTACGAGACCACCACTTTCACGACGATCAAGAATTTTCCTTGTACGTGATCTGCGAGATTTTCTACAGGCTTATGAGAAAACGCTTAATGTCTAGGAATTTTAATGCATTTTATTACAGCTAGGTTCCCCCCTAACTCTTATCTGCCTTTTTCCCCTTCGTATTTCCAGTAGTACTCTACACGGGTGCTACGGTTTCACTCTTGAAAATGTCTCAAAAGCAAATTGGCCTTGGCACTTGACGTGAAATAATTTTATGTCGCACATCGATATCGTTCTCTCTCTCTCTCTCTCTCTCTCTCTCTCTCTCTCTCTCTCTCTCTCTCTCTCTCTCTCTCTCTCTCTATCTATCTCTGTGTCTTCCTCTCTGTCTGTCTGTCTGTCTGTCTGTCTGTCTCTCTCTCTCTCTCTCTCTCTCTCTCTCTCTCTCTCTCTCTATCTATCTATCTATCTATCTATCTATCTATCTATCTCTGTGTCTTTCTCTCTCTCTTTCAGTCTAAAAATCACCCAAAAAAGATAAACTTATCATTTTAACGTCATCTCATGCATAGCTAGAATCAGAATTCACAAAAAAAAACAACAACAACAACAACAAAAAAAAAATAAAACAAAAATCGATCCAATGTTATAATCCTTCATGTCTGACACTAAAGTTATTAAAAATTCGCAGATTCAAGCCACCTATCATTATTAATGGAAACCTATTTCGAATCCTAGAAAACCATTCGCGGGATCGCCTTCTTGTTGACGGACCAAATCAAACGACCGGACAGCCGTGGCTGTCATGGTCTAGACTTAAAAACAGCCTGGGTGCAGTAAGCGCTAGCACAAGACAATGTTTGCCGTGTAAAAAGGCTACCACATAGCTCAGTCGATAGAGCGCTAGACTGACAATAAGAAGATCCGGCTTATATCGCTGGCCGCCTTACGAGTCTGGTGTTTGGGTTGGATACCATCTTATTAGCCTTATTATTGACTTTACAGAAATTCAACGGTTCTGATCCGAAACTCAGTTATTCATCGGATGACGTCAAAGCAGTAAAAAAAGCTAATGTTTTTTTTTCTTTTAATCTTGATTTATTAATAGGTCCTTTTCAATATTCACTATAGTGTAGGTTAAAATAAACGAGCAGTTATCAAATCCCGCGTGGTATCACACCTATATCACCTTTTCGCCGATAATTCTTGGCTTTCTTATAAGCGTTTAAAAGGATTCTGAAACAGATCAAGACAATGTGCAATAGCTGATATTCCATATTAAATATAGAAGCTTAATTACTCTAGTTAGCTAGTTCATATTTATGTCAAAAGAGTTTTTTTCCTACGTACAAAAAAAAAAGTATAACCACAGGTAAATTACTTTCTTAAGTAATCATAACTCCGAAGAAGTGATGACTTCTGCCTGCACCACCCTGGAGTCCTTACATCGCTCACACAAGACAACAATCAACAGAGATTAAGATAGTAAAACACTCGGAAAACTGTTCTGGGGTACCAAACACCCAAGTAAAGAACATGCGTTAAAGCTTCAGCCAGATAAGAGCAAATGTTCAGCCTGTAATAAACGGAAAAGGGAAAAAAAAACGATTAAGAAAACTGGTCTGTAGGTTTGAGAAGTGAAAAAACCTGTTCTGGAACGGGCAACAAGCTAGATCTAGTAATAGCGCTCATTGCAGATCTGGCTTTGAGTGGAAGCCGTCTCAATAAATAAGGTACATTTTTCGAAGCGCTAAAAAACATTAAAATATTGTTGAGATACGGTATTTTCTTTAGTATTGTACCCCAAAATGGGAGGTAGGGAGAAATAGATAAATGTAAATTAAAAAAAAATAGGTAGACATAAATGTTGACAATAGATAGGTATTAGATACATAGAAAGACATTCAGTTAGAAAGACAGATTGATAGAAACACATGCAGACAGATTGATATAAAGAGATAGACAGATAAATAGCTAAAGTAAGATATATAAAGCTATCTAGCTAGAATTTAGTATACACTAAATTGAAAGATAAACAGAGAGCAAGATAAATCCTGATAATTTGGAGAGAAAAGAGGGAGAGAGAGTGGAGGGAGGGAGAGAGAGAAAGAGTTAGAGAGATAGAGTGAGAGAGAGAGAGAGAGAGAGAGAGAGAGAGAGAGAGAGAGAGAGAGAGAGAGAGAGAGAGAGAGAGAGAGAGAGAGAGAGAGAGATGCCAAGGACAAAAATAAAGCATTAACACAAAATAAATTCACATTAAAATTTTGCAAGGGAAAAATTATAGATCTGTGATGTTTTTCCTTGTTATCTAATTTTCTCATCTCCGTCCTTTAACAAGGCTTAATGTTATAGATCTGTGATGTTTTTCCTTGTTATCTAATTTTCTCATCTCCGTCCTTTAACAAGGCTTAATGTTATGGGCACATGAACTTTCTGAAAAGACAAATGCTTGAGGATTGAATTTTAATATCCGTTATTGTAATTGTAAATATAAAATATTACACCTTGTGCATTGCTCTAACAATTGGTTTGTCATGAAGGCAGTTCTTCAAAACGAAATGCACCCCTTCCCTACCACCACCACTACCCCCCCCACACACACACACACTTTCTCTCTCTCTCTCTCTGTCTCTCTCTCTCTCTCTCTCTCTTTTTCTATCTCTATCTTACTCTATCTCTATCTCTCTCTCCCTCTCTCTCTTTCTCTATCTCTATCTCTCTCTCTCTCTCTCTCTGAACCTCACTCTCTCCCCCAGTCTATTATCATCAAAAAGGGTGCAGAGAGAACCATTTATTGTTGTCAACGGTGACTTCCCTTTCTTTCCTGGATGGATCGATGACCCATTATCAAGCAGGTTGAGATGAAGCTTCAAGTTTCAGTCGGTCTTAATAACTATTATATGTATTTAGCACATGTACTTCTTTCAGAGATGGATAGACTGGTAGTGGATGGCAGATATTGATAAGACTCTAAGCCAGCAACAGTAAAAGGTTGAAGAGCGTTTGGAGAAATTATATAAATGTCAAAGTAGAGGAAAGAGAGAGAGACAGAGAGAGAGAGAGAGAGAGAGAGAGAGAGAGAGAGAGAGAGAGAGAGAGAGAGAGAGAGAGAGAGAGAGAGAGAGAGAGAGAGAGAGAGAGAGAGAGAGAGAGAGAGAGAGAGAGAGAGAGAGAGAGAGAGAGAGAGAGAGAGAGAGAGAGAGAGAGAGAGAGAGAGAGAGACAGATTGACAGACAGACAGACAGAAAGACAGAGAGGCAGGCAAACCGCCAGAAAGACAGCAATCGATAAAAAAAAAAAATCGTAAGCGCCTGCGCGATGACAATTGACGTCGCCCTGTTTTATTGAAATCTACGAGATGCGCACAGTAGAGTCACGAGTCTTCTCAAACTGTTGATTGACGCAGCTGAATTGATTGTGAGAACACAGTGACAGCTCACTTTCTGGGCAAAAACAGTCGCCTTTGATCAAGGGAAAAAAATAAGTTTCGTATAACACTTTGTTGATCCTTTTACACCTTTTAAAGTGAAAGAAAATGAATGCATGGTTATTTCGTTGACTCAGATCTTAATAAAGTCCTGCCCATACAGTAGAGGAAAAAAAATAAGCTTAGTTTAGAAGAGAATAAAATTCACTTGCAGCAATCATTGAACAACCCAAAATGTAAGCATAATCGTATATTGGTTTCTTAAAATGATCGTTCTCTTCAAAACTATTTCGTTATTTTTATCTCTAATTTATAAATTAAATAAAAGGTCTTGCTATGACGACAGTTTTAGTAAGAGGCTCCAAATAGATAGCCGCATATCAATTTATTTGAAGTCCAATAAGAGTCACGTTTCGAGCCTTGACAAAGACTAACATTCTGTAAATGTTTTTCGGTCTCATCTATCCAGTTCTTGAACCGAACAAGGGCATTATAGTTTTTGAAACTGTGTATTATTTTATAAAAACAATCAAATCACTACTCTTAAGTAAGTTAATTTTATTATCTCCCCACAATTGCAATCGCATTTGCTTTTTTTGCCTCAACTACCTGTAGCAGTTATTTGCTGCCAGTGTGTTGAAAGTGTTAGCCTATACAATGTTCGAATTTCGAAAATAAAGATGTAAAACTCAGTAAAGGAACTATGCTTAGAACCACCTTTTAAAACCTTGAAATGTGACTTCACAGAGTATATGCTCCACACTCAACTCGAAAGTCGTGTCGAAACAGCCGTTATAAAAATACGCACATTACGTACTTTCTTTCGCAAGCTCAGAAAAAAAAATAATTGAAGCGCCAAATCTTGATGACATACCTAGTAAGAACGCACAAGGCAGTTGGAACCAGTCGTGATGTTTGATAAGACTCTTCTTACATTTCCCAAGGACCAAAAACTAAGACCCAAGTTCTTGGTTTCTTCAATGGCTTTTCTTTGCAGTCTTATCTATGTTTGCGTGCTGCTGCTACAAGCAATTAGCTTTGGTAAGTTTCTTGAGAAGCTAGTGTGCCAAATATTTAACCTTCTGGAGACGTAAAAAAAAATTGAACCAAGCAAGTACGAAAAGTTAAGACCCCCCTCCCCCCCCCACCACCCCCCCCCAAAAAAAAAAAATAAAAAAAAAATTGTGCAATAAAGGTTTTGGTCAAATTAATGTAGACATCTTCTTTTTAATCTAAGGAAGTAGCGTATGATAGGGAAACCTACGGTTAAACAAACCTCTGTGAAAGTTTAACCATAGTTATGACTCACTACTCCCTTTTTTCAATAGATTTCGGTGGAGGTATTGGCATTAAATGTAAGGCTCTCTTGATGTGCCGACTCCATCAGAGCCTGCTTGAGTGTAAAGAAAATATCTCTAGTTTAATCAATCAAGCTTTCAACCATTATTTTGTCTCTCTCTCTCTCTCTCTCTCTCTCTCTCTCTCTCTCTCTCTCTCTCTCTCTCTCTATATATATATATATATATATATATATATATATATATATATATCCCTCTCTCTCTCTTTCTCTCTTCTACAAATTTGTTTTTAGGCTAGTCTGAATCTCATACTACCTGGTTTAATTCTAATAAGCATGGTTGGAAATAACAGAGAGATAGATTATGTACAGAGTTAGCACGGTATATTACATACATTTCTCTCTCTCTCTCTCTCTCTCTCTCTCTCTCTCTCTCTCTCTCTCTCTCTCTCTCTCTCTAGCTATCTATATCTATATCTATCTATATATCTATCTATATATATATATATTGTAAAACAAGTTCTACATGGTCTTTTTTACAAAAAGAGAGAAAGAGCTGTGAAAAGATAACAGTTCTGCAAAATTTTCGGTTCTATGCAACTGATAATCCCAACTATGATTACCGAACCATATTAAGTAAAATTAAAAAAAAAAATAAAACAGACTTTGACACTTTTTATCTTTAATATGGATGATATCAAGAAAGAGATGTACGATAAGATTAAAATTAATGGAAAATTTGACCCTGTCGCTGAGTCATAGATTCCCACCCCATGGGTCCTTATCAGATACACCTGGGCCAGGTATATGTACACTCTATACCCATTAACTGGTCGCAAATCAAACGGACCGAATGTGCTAAGAACGGTCTTGACGTGATAGCTGTCTGAATTCTGCGAGATCCATGTATATTTTAGATTTTCGAACTTGGTCAAATTTTGTTTTACTATTTTGCCTAAAAAAGGGTTCGTAAAGACAACATGGATAATTCTTTTAATTACCGACTCTACATTATGGCGTTTAGGCTTCAACACATACGTAATAAACCAGTTTAAAGGCAGATTTATTCAAAATTTATTACTTTTCTAAAATTACATTTCAATACTGGAAGACAGCTCATTATGTACTGTCCCAATCTATTGAACGACTCTATAACAGCTCATTATAATATCAGACTATGTAGTTGACCGAAAAGAAAAAAAAAGTGCCTTGGAGTTTTGCAGGAATTCATAGGCACCCTTAAATTAGAACAATACGCACAGCATTATGTTTAATGAACTTTAAGATGGTAGTATAAACAGATTGGGATTTTACAAAACCAAGTTCCTATTATTACAAAACCTGCGATTAATACTGTACTTTTTTCAGGTTATCTGGAAACAGACACTCTTTAAACTGTCTTATAATGAAATGCTATGGATAGCATTTGTTAAACAATGCGATATTCACATGGCAATAACTAGATTCTATTTTGTTTTTAAAAGGGACCACTGTAATCCTCAGTTACTAATCTAGACTATCCTGCTAGCGTCAATGGAATCAAACAAATCCTGCCGCAAACATCAAAAGGATAGAACCATTAAAACGTAAGGAATCCTTGCGTTCTCTGAGAATCGAAT